>CAUYTI010087137.1:0-20000 GCA_963575145.1 Galago senegalensis
TTTTTTTTTTTTTTTTTGGTTGCAGCCGTCATTGTTGTTTGGTGGGTCCGGGCTGGGGATTCAAACCTGCCACCTTAGGTGTATGTGGCTGGCGCCTTAGCCGGTTGAGCTATAGGCGCTGAGCCAGCATGATGTTTTCAAAGTCCACCCGCATTGCAGCATGCACTAGTACTTTAGTTTTTCATGGCTTACTCATATTCTATCTTTGGATAAACCACATTGCACTTCTCCATTCATCAGCTGATAAACATTTAGATGGTCCCCACTTTTCAACTATTATTGTGTGCACACGTTTTCAGCTCCCTTCAGTGTAGGACTAGAATTTTCATATCATAATCTGATCTTTAATTTTTTGAAGAACTGTCAAACTGTTCCCACAACACCTGCACCACGTTACACCACCATCAGCAATACACAAAGTTCCAACTGCTTCATGTTCTGCCACCATTTGTTATTCTCTGTATTATCATTATTATCTTCATTCCACCCTAATGAGTATGAAGTGATGTATCATTGTGGTTCTGATTTGTATTTCCCTAATGACTAACATTGTTAAGCATCTTTTCATGTGATCATTTATTATTTATATATATCTTCTTGGAGATATGCCTATTCAAATCCTTTTCCCATTTTAAAATTACGTTACTTGTCTTTTAATTATTGAATTACAAGAGTTCTTCATATATTCTGTACACTGGGTTCTTAACAAATATATGATTTGTGAATAGATTCTCCCGTTTTATGGATTGTCCTTACGCTTTCTTGGTAGAGCCCTTTGACACCCAAAAGTGTTTAATTCTGATGAAAACCAACTTGTCTACTGTTCTGGCTATTTATGTTTTTGGATTCATCTATAAGGAGCAGTTGCCCAGCTCAAGGTCTGGCTATGGTATCCTAGTGTTTCTGGCCTCAGAATAAGTTAGGAAGTGTTTCTTCCCCTTATATTTTTTCCAAAAAGTACCTGAATTTTTCCTTTCCTGAAAGTTTTTTGATTAATAGCAAAATCTCATCTTATTATACGTTGATCTAGATTTTGGGGTTTTTCTTAAGTCGGTTCTGGCAGTTGCTGTATTTCAAGGAATTTGTCCATTTTATCTAGGTTATCTAATTTACCGCCATAGAATTATTTATAATATTCCCTTATAAGCCTTTTTATTTTTGTAAAGTCAGTAGCAACATTCCTGCTTTTATTCCTAATTCAAGTATTGAGTTTTCCCTCAGTCATTTTAGCTAAAGACTTCACAATTTTGTTGATTTTTTTTCAAAGAACAAACTTTTAGCTTTGTTGATTATTTCTGCTGATCTATTATTCTCTATCTAATTTATTTCCATTCTAGTATTTATTAATTCCTTCCTTCTGCTTGTGTTCAATTTAGTTTGCTTTTCTTGTCTAGACTCTTAAAGTCAAAGTTATGTTATTGACTAGAGATTGTTCTTTATTTGTTGTTTGTTTGAGACAGAGTCTCTCTCTATCACACCAGCTAGAGTGCAGTGGTGTGATCACAGCTCCCTGCAGCAACAAACTCCTAGGCTCAAGAAATCTTCCTCCCTCAGCTTCCCAAGCAGAAGAGACTATAAGCACCCACCACCATATCTGGCTAATTTTTCTGTTTTTTGTAGGTAAAGGTCTCACTCTTGCTCAATCTAATCATAAACTTCTGATCTCAAGCAATCCTCCCATCTCAGCCTCCCAGAGTACTAGGATTACAAGTGGGAGCCACCAAAGCCAGGCCATTCGTTTTTTTTTTTTTTTTATTTCAAAATATTACAGGAGTACAACTGTTTTCAGTTACATGGCTTACTGTCATAATATCTGAGTCCAGTTATAGGCATGCCCATCACCCAAACACTGTTCACTACGTCCATTAGATAGGCTTTTGCCCCTCTCTTTTTCTTTTCCAGCGGCTTGGTTTTCACTGAGTTTGACCTCCCTCTGTGCACATCTGCTCATTGGTTGATTCCAATTTCATAGTGAGGACATAGGGTGTTTGTTTTTCTGTTCTTGAGATACTTCACTTAGGAAAATGGTGTCTAGTACCATCCAAATTGCTGCAAGGGGTATTAATTCATCTTTTTGCATGGCTGAGTAGTATTCGAAGGTATGTGTATGTGTGTGTGTATATTTATTAATGTGTGTGTATATATATATTTATTAATCACTCAAGAATTGATTGGCCCTTGTCGATTCTAAATCTTTGCAATTGCAAACTGTGCTACAATAAACATTCTACTTCAGGTGTCTTTTGATGAAAAGTCTTCTATCCCTTTGAGTAGATACCTGCTAGTGGAAAGCTGTATCAAATGGTAGGTCTACTATCTGTTCTTTGAAGAATCTCATACTGTTTTCCATAGGGGTTGTACTCCTTTATAATCCCATCAACAGTGCATAAGCATTCACTTCTTTCTGTGTCCATGCCAGCATCTAATGTTTATGGACTTTTTAAATAAAAGCCATTCTCAGTGAGATAAGGTGATATCTCATTGTGGCTTTAATTTGCATTTCTCTGATTATTAGTGATCATTGAGCATTTTTTCAAATGTTTATTGACCATTTGTCCTTTTTCTTTTGAGAATCTTCTGCTCATGTGTTTTGTCCAATTTTCAAGGGGGCCGTTTGTTTTTTTCTTGATAATTTGCTTGAGGTCTTTGTGAATTCTGGACAATAGTGCTTTATTGGGTGCATAGCTTTTTCTCCCATTCTGTAGGTTGTCTGTTTGCCTATTAATTATCTCTTTGGAGATAAAGAAGCTTTTTAGTTTAAGCAAATTCCATTTATTAATTTTTATTGTTGGCATGACTGTCACTAGGAACTTAATCATACAGTCTTTGCCTTGGCTGATAGCTAAAAGGGTTTTTCCTACATATTCCTCTAGAATTCTTATGGCTTCATACCTTACATTACATCTTTTATCCATCTTGAATTAATTTTCGTGAGTGGTGAGAGAGGTAGGGGTCCTGTTTCACTCTCCTGGATGTGGCTATCCAATTTTCTCAGCATTATTTATTGAATAGAGTTGTTTTCTCCCTGTGTATGTTGTCTGTTTTTTCAAAGATCAGTTGGTTGTAGGTTGGTGGTTTTCTATCTGTATTCTCCGTTCTTTTACATTGTTCTGTGTCTCTCTACTTTTGTACCAATGCCACACTAATTTGGTGACTATTGCCTTATAGTTTGAAGTCTGGTAATGTGATGCCTCTAGACTTGTTCTTTTTAATGACGATTGCTTTGGTTATCTGGGCTCTTTTCTGGGTCCAAATGCAGCACAGAATTATTTTTTTCTAAATCTGTGAAGTATGATACTAGTAATTTGATAGAGATCTCATTGAATTTATAAATAACTTTGAGTAGTATGAAGATTTTTATCAATGATTCTAGCTGTCCATGAACATGATACACTTTTCCATATATTTGTATGCTCTGCAACTTTTCCTCAGAGTTTTGTAGTTGTCCTGATAGAGATCTTTCACCTCTTGGGTTAAAGATCCTAGGTTAACACTCCTAGGTATTTTATTTTCTTTGCCATTACTGTGAATGGCCTTGAGTCTCTAATTTGACTCTCACTTTGACTGTTATTGCTATATAAAAATGCTACCAATTTATGCACCTTGATTTTGTATCATGAGACTTTGCTGAATTTATCAATTCCAGAAGACTCTCGGTGGAATCTTTGGGATTTTCTTAGTTACAAGACCATATCATCAGTGAAGAGTGATAGTTTAACCTCCTCCTTCCTGAACTGGATATCCTTTATGTCATTCTCTTGCCTAATTACTATAGTTAAAACTTCTAGCACTATGTTGAATAAAAGTGGTGACAACAGGCATCCTTGTCTTGTTCCAGTTCTTAGGGGGAATGTTTTCAACTTTGCCCTATTCGGTATCATTCTGGCTGTGGGTTTATCATATATAGCCTTTGTAATTCTGAGATATACTCCTTCCATGCCTGGTTTATTGAGGATTTTTATCATGAAAGAGCACAGGGTTTTGTCAAGTGCTTTTTCTGCATCTATTGAGATGGCCACATAGTCTTTGTTTTTGCTTTTGTTTATGTAGGGAACCACATTTATTAATTTATATATGTTGAACCATCCTTGCATTCCTGGGATGAGGTCCACTTGGTCCTGGTGGATTATTATTTTTTTGACGTGTTGTTGAATTCAGGTTGCTAGTATGTTACTGAGGCTTTTTTTTATTATTTAGGATTCATTAATTGTACAAAGAATTAGGTTACACTGATTACATTTGTTAGGTAAACTCCCTCTTATAATTGTGTTCCACCCCAAGAGATGGGCCATACACCATGACCCCCCCATCCCTCTCCCTCATCTCCTCTCCCTGCTCCCTCATTCCCCTACCCCACCCCTGTATTAGCTCATCTACTGCCTTCATATTAGAATTGAGTACATTGGATTCTTACTTCTCCATTCTTGTGAACCTTTACTAAGAAGAATGTGCTCTATCTTCATCCAGGTTAACATAAAAGATGTAACATCTCCATCTTTTTGGGTGGCTGAATAGTATTCCATGGTATACATATACAACCGCTTGTTAATCCATTCCTGGGTTGGTGGGCATTTAGGTTGTTTCCATGTTTTGGAGATTGTAAACTGAGCTGCAATAAACAGTCTAGTATAAGTGTCCTTATGATAAAATGATTTTTTTCTTCTGGGTAGATGCCCAGTAATGGGATTGCAGGATAATGGGAGGTCTAGTTTGAGTTCTTTGAAGGTTCTCCATACTTCCTTCCAAAAAGGCTGTATTAGGTTGCCTTCCCAACAGCACTATAAAAGTGTTCCCTTTTCTCCACATCCACACCACCATCTGCAGCTTTGAGACTGTGATGTGGGCCATTCTCACTGGGGTTAGGTGATATCTCAGAGTAGTTTTGATTTGCATTTCTCTAATGATTAGGGATGATAAGCATTTTTTTCTTGTTTGTTGGTCATTCATCTGTCTTCTTTGCAGAAGGTTCTATTCATCTTTTGCCCAGTGGTATATGGGATCATTGGCTCTTTTTCTTGTTGATTAATTTGAGTTCTCTGTAGATCCTAGTTATCAAGCTTTTGTCCAATTCATAATATGCAAATATCTTTTCTCATTCTGAAGGTTTATTTGCTTTGGGTGTTGTTTCCTTAGCTGTACAGAAGCTTTTCACTTTAATTAAGCCCCATTGTTTATTTTTGTTGTTGTCGCAATTGCCATGGAAGTCTTCTTCATAAAATCTTTCCCCAGGTTGATATCTTCAAATGATTTCCCCACATTTTCCTCAAGAATTTTTATTGTTTCATGCCTTAGATTTAAGTCTTTTATTCATCTTGAATCAATTTTTGTAAGTGGAGAGAGGTGTGAATCCAGTTTCAGTCTTTTACATGTGGTTATCCAGTTCTCCCAACAACATTTATTGAAAAGGAGTTCTCCCCCACCCTCCACCCCCAGGGTGTTTTCCTGATTGCTTTATCAAATATATGCTGTCTGAAAGATGGTAGTTTCATCTAATGTCTCCATTTTTGTGCCCCTACCATGCTGTTTTGATCACTATGACCTTGTAGTATAGCCAAAAGTATGGTGGGGTGTTTTTATTATTAAGAATTGCCTTGGCTATATGGGATTTTTTTCTAGTTCCATACAAAACAAATTAAAAAAATCTAATTTTTACAGAATGGCTTTGTGTGTACATTGAGGTATACACTCAGCTACAGAGTTATCAGCTCTGCCTTAGCCTTCTCTTCCTACTGGCACAGACCCTTGAGGTTAGCCAGAGTGAGAGTCTATGGCCTTCTCAAATATTTCTTGAGCAGGTGTACAGTCTTTGGCATCCACATGGCCCTAGAGCTCCCCAAGAATAGGACGGAAGCTTTTGAAACTCTATTCCCCTAGACATCTCATTCTTTAGCCTCTCTTCTAGAGATCTTTAGTCTACTATATTTGCACCATTATTTATCACTTACTGCAGCAGTAAATAATTTAAACATTTTATTTTATAAATGCTTCTTTCTTCCCCCAGGTAACAGTGAGCAAGTTCCAAGTCAGATGAAGTAAAGACAAGCCTTTCCAGCCAGCCTTCTTCCAAGGAGCCAACATGCATATGAAATAATTACAATTCAGTATGTATAAAGTCTGGCTGCACTCTTAGATACAAAGAATGTGAACTGTTATTTTCAAGGCTACCAATGAGCTAGGGAGTGGAGAATGAAACTAGAGTAAGTTAAAAGACCAGAAAGTTTGCTGTTCCTAACAAGGTTTAGCTACTTTTCTTTAATAAATGCTCCTTGGGTTGCCCAAGCCTTTAGTTAACTTCCAGAGTTTAAAAAAAGTTACCTATGGAATATTTTATCATTTTTTTCATTGGCTTTATGGAAAAGTGGAACTTAAAAGTTCCTTACTTTGCCATTTTCACTAATGTCCTGTTGGTGTTTGTTCTGAGCATGCTGCAAAGGGCACTTGCTCTTTACAGAGTGCTTCCTCAGAACTACCCAGAGCCATGCTTCCAGTGTGTGTCCTCCAAAACACCAGTTTCATGGAAAGATAACTGGTATAAAATCCCAGGGTAAATTGTTTGTGACATGTTACTTAAATAAAGGGAAACATGTTTTTTTGCTGCATAATTTCTCAGAATCCTTGATATCCTATTTTATCAATCCTATGCAACTTCAAGAGGAGGATGAAGCATAAAAATTATTACAGCAGGTAACTTGTGGACTAGACATTTTATATTTATTATCTCATTTGTTATTCATGTCATCATACAATGTATTTCCCAGTTTATAAGCAAGGAAAGAGAAGTATATAATATTTAAGTAAATTTTCCCAAGTAGTAATTTCCAGAGTCAGTAATGTAATCAAAGTAGTTTCCAGCCAAAACCAGTACACTGCACTGCAAAAATTCCCTAATTTAATTTGATCACAAAAACATTACTTCACAGAGAATCTTGAGAATTAATGTGTCTCAGACTACATTCTGGAAAATGCTAAACTAAAGCATAAATAATAAACTGATTTGTGCTTTTCTCAACACTTTTCCTATCATAAATCATGCCATAGGCCCCTGCTGCAAGATTAAATATTGATTAAGGAGTGGGAGACAGAGTCCTTCAACCTACAAATTACCAAAACATATGGCCTTCTGTATTTTAGTGTCTCCTGTGGTGTAGACATTAATGATGCTCTTAAGAAAGGATTCTCCCTAGATATAAGGTTTAACAACATAATTTTAATTTGTCAAACTCTAATAGAACTAAGTAGTCTAAGTTTGTCTCAAATATTTGTTTTCCTGAATTTTTTACAGAAATCACTTTTTCCAACAAAAAAATTATTTGTTTTTAGTATAGTAAAATGTGAAAACAAAAGTTTATAAAAGAATAAAAATAAAAAATTTAATATCAGTTTCTGTCAGCACATCTTTTTTTTTTTTGGCTGGGGCCGGGTTTTAACTCACCATCTCCAGTATATGGGGATGGTGCCCTACTCCTTTGAGCCTCGGGTGCCGCCCTGTCAACACAACTTTTTCTAGCACTTTTTTTTTCATCTTCAGAATGTTGCCATAAATTTAATTTTTATTATAATTATTTTTCATTACATTAAAAAATCTTCATAAGCATCATTTTTTCATCCCTTCAAAATATTCTATTAGTTGAGGAAACAATTAACAGTGCAAATGAACAAACTATAGAATAAAAGAAAATATGCACAAGCCATAATCCAATACAGGGACAATAACAAGAATCTTCAAAGAATTCAAGCAAATTATCAAGAAAAATAACAAACAATCCCATCAAAAAAAATTGGCAAAAGACATAAAAAGCTTTTCAGAAAAAGACAATGGCTAATAAACATAAAAAGGTGCTCAAGGTCACTAATCATGAGAGAAATACAAATTAAGGCCACAACGAGCTATGGCCTTAGCGCTGATAGAATGCTTTTATTAAAAAGTCTAAAAACAGGCTCTGCGCCTGTGGCTCAATTGGCTAAGGCACCAGCCACATACACCTAAGGTGACAGGTTCGAATCCCCAGCCTGGGCCCGCCAAACAACAATGATGGCTGCAACCAAAAAAAAAAAAAAATGGCCGGGCATTGTGTCAGGCGCCCGTAGTCCCAGCTACTTGGGAGGCTGAGGCAGGAGACTCGCCTCCTGAGCCCAGGAGTTGGAGGTTGCTGTGAGCTGTGATGCCATGGCACTCTACCCAGGGGGATAGCTTGAGGCTCCATCTCAAAAAAAAAAAAAAAAAAGTCTAAAAACAGTCATTGTGGGCAGTACCTGTGGCTCAGTGAGTAGGGCGCAGGCCCTTATATGGAGGGGATGGGTTCAAACCCGGCCCCAGCCAAACTGCAACAAAAAAAAAAAAAAAATAGCTGGGCATTGTAGCGAGTGCCTGTAGTACCAGCTACTCAGGAGGCTGAGGCAAGAGAATCACCTAAGCCCAGGAGTTGGAGGTTGCTGTGAGCTGTGATGCCTCAGCTCTCTACTGAGGGCGATAAAGTGAGACTCAGTCTCTAAAAAGAAAAAAGAAAAGAAAAAAAAAAAAAAACAGTAGATGCTGATGTGGATGCAGAAAGGTGTGCTTATACACTGTTGGTGGGACCACAAATTAGTACAAACTCTATGGAAAACAGTATAGAGATTTCTCAAAGAACTAAAAGGAGGTCTACCATTCAAACTAGCAATCCCAAAACTGGGTATCTGCCCAAAGGAAAAGAACTTTTCTTATCCAAAAAAAAAAAAAAAAAAACCTGCACTCAAATGTTTATTGCAGTGCACTTTAAAATTTCAAAGTTGAGGAATCAACCCAAGTGCCCATCAATTCATGAGTGATTGATAAAATGTGGTTGGTATATGTATAAAATGGAACACTACTTACCCATAAAAAGGATGAATTAATGTCTTTTGCAACAATTTGATGGAGCTAGAAACTATTCTCCTAAGGAAAAAACTCACGAATGGAAAAACAAACACTACATGTATTCACTGTGAAATTAGAATCTACCAATGAGGACATGTGCACAGAGGGAAGCACAATCAGTGGAAATCAAGAGGCAGGGGGAAGAGGGAAGAGAGGAAGGACAAAACCTAGATAATGGGTATGATAAACACTATTTGGGTAGTGGATATGGACACATCCATAGCCATGACTCAAGCATTACAAAAGTGAACCATGGAACCTAAAATATTTTACCCCCTTAATATTATGAAACTGAAAAACATTCCATTATAGGGAAATATCACAATTTACTAAGCCTTTCAACTTATGATGACAATTTAAGTTGTTAACCACCTTTCACTATTGTAAAGAATGCTGCAATAAGCCGTTCTGGTTGATACACAAAGTGCTACTACCTCTCTGCAATACAGAGTTGGTCCACACAGTGAGCACACACATACTGGGATGCCGGCTGATAAGGCTACATGTGGGAGCCACCTCTCTGATGCAGAGAAGTGACATTAAAATAAGGCAAACAAAATACAAAGAAGTTTTGGAAAATACTTAAAAACATCACAAATTCACCAAAGCAAATTATATCTAAAATATGAGACAGCCAAGAAAATGATAGGTATGTACACACAGTTCAGAGGAACCACTAAAAAGCAGTCTGGCAGAGAGAAACAGACACAGAAAGTATAATCAACTAGGTAACAAAAGATGAGCACTCTATATCCAAGGAATCAAAATAGATGTCATCTGTTTCTTTTGCTGTTTAAATAAACAGAAATAAACAGTGGTCCAATTATTATTCATGGATGTACTGAATACTAAAGATAATTCTAGTCCGTAAGAGTCTAAAATACTAGTGATGTCCATTTCCATTTATTGAGCATGTATTATTTGCCATTATCTACATGAGTGGCTATTTGAACTCCATCTCATTTAACTCTATAACAAAGTAGATACATTCATCAACAACTGATAAAGAAAATTAGGCTTAAAAATTGAGTACCTTGCCCCAGGTCTTTTACCAGCCAGTGACTGAGCTGGAACTGAAAATACAACCTAGTTAAAAGGCTGTTTCCTTTCACAGTAACAAGTGGCCGTTCTCCAACACACTCCACAAGGGAAATGGAACTATCTTATGAAGCACTTGAAGCAAAGAGAATTCAAATTTCTACATGCATTTTGAAAAAGAACTATTAACTGAAGCTGAATTTTAGCAATCTCAACATATCTTTGCAGGGAATCTTTTTTTTTTACCTCTGCCCCCTTTGTAGGGAATCTTAAAGTTGAAAGAATGTTACAGCCTTAAAACTGCTCATACACTTTTTCTACTTTGGAAAATCTAGTTTAAGAAAATTATCTGAAAAACATAAAATCTAGTTTTAAAAAGTTATCTGAAAAATAGGCACTATGATCTTCATCACAAGATTATTTATATGGCAACTAAAATGGAAATAACACAAAGAAGCAAAATAAAAACTAAATAAAACAAAGTAAGTTCATTTAATGTAATATTATAAAATTACTAAAAATGTATGTAAAAATTGTTATTACATAGAAAACATGATGGAAATATATGATGGAATATAGTGGAAACTTAAAAATTTGGGATGTGAAATTATACTGCAAGATGAACACATTGTAAAAATACTGACACATAGAAGAGAAATACTACCTAGGAAATAAAGTTAAGTTTAACATTGATTTCCATTCAAAATTAGGATCACAGTAGCATTTTTTTCTTTGTGATTTTTGGACTTTTTCCATTTTTATTTTTAACTATGAATGTGTATTATCTTTGTGACAGAAAAAAAATAATGGAATTCCAAACAAAAAAATTCAAAGGCTCTAGGCAGACAATGCCCTGGGGAACAAGTACACATGTACTCATCATTCATTGTCAAATACTTAGAGCTACCACTACATTTCTAACAGGCAATAGGTACTGAGCATACAGGAGTGGGTCAAATAGACAAAAATCCCTACCAAATGTGGGCTCCTTCCTCAATGAAATCAGGGACATAATGAAACAAAATCTAAAAGTTAAAAAGAGACAGAAATCAGTAAAACACAAATTCTGAGGGTTGCCCATGCTCAGTGGTTAGGGCACTGGCCACATACACTGCGGCTGGTGTTTCGAACCCAGGCCTGCTGAACCACCACAACAACAAAATAGCTGGGCGTTGTGGGGGCAAGTATAGTCCCAGCTACTAGGGAGACTGAGGCAAGACAATCGCTTCAGCCCAAGAGTTTGAGGTTGCTGTAAGCTATGAGGCCACAGCAAAGGGCAACAAAGTGAGACTGTCTCAATGGAAAAAGAAATTAGTAAATAAATAAAAACACAAATTCTGGAACTGAAGAATATAATGAAATAAAAAATGCAATGAACATTAACAATCAATTTCATCAAACAGAAGAAAGATTCTTAAAGCTAGGAAAAAGGTCTTTAGAACTATCCTTCAAGGGATAAAAAAGAAAAAAGAATGAAAAGGAATGAATTGTACAGGTACCTTTGCACCTATCAGATACAATGTAGGGGTATAGGGCACACTTCCAAACTCAGACTTTGGACTTCACCTTACAAACACAAATAATGTAACCTAAGCATATATACCATCATACTAACCCAAAATTTAATAATTTAAAAAAGCCTTACAGTTTCTACTCTTGCCAGCTTAGAACCTTGGGACTTCCATGAACAGAAGCCCAAGCTAGCTGCATTGAGAATAAGAGACTAAATAGAGAAAAAAGCCTAGGAGGGCAAGTATTATCAACTGCCAGAATGTGAGTGGGGCTGTCTTGGACCATACAGCCCCAAGAAGGCCGCGAGATTACTGCAACCATATGAGTAATCCCCAGAAAAATCAGCAGATCTCCCATCTGAACTTAGACCAAACTGCTAACCCACAGAATCATGAACAAATAAAGGAGTTCTTTTTTTTTCCCAAAGAAAGAAATTCTACAGGATTTAAGAGATACCACTAAGAAAACTCAGATAAGCACTATGAGAATACCAGAAGGAGAAGAGGCTCATTTAAAGAAATAATGGCTGAAAAGAAATAGAGGAAAAGATATAGACATTCAGATATAAGAAGCTTAAAAGTCCCAAACAATTGATCCCAAACAAGACTTTACCAAGACATATTATAATAAAACTACCAAAAACAAAGATAAAAATTTGGCTCGGCGCCTGTGGCTCAAGGGGCTAAGGTGCCAGCCACATATATCCAAGGTGGCGGGTTCAAATCCAGCCTGGGCCCGCCAAACAACAATGATGGCTGCAACCAAAAAATAGCCAGAAGTTGGGGTGGGCGCCTGTGGTCCCAGCTACTTGGGAGGCTGAGGCAGGAGACTTGCTTGAGCCCAGGAGTTGGAAGTTGCTGTGAGCTGTGATGCCACAGCACTCTACCCAGGGGAACAGCTTGAGGCTCTGTCTCAAAAAAAAAAAAAAGAACATTTTTCAAACTGGAGGGAAAATGGTATATGGTAAAACTTTGAATCTACAGGGAGTAATTAAGAGCACCAGAAATATTACTTATGTGTATAAATAGAAAACTTTTCCTAAAAACAACTAATATTTAAAAATGATAATGACCACATACCATAAATTTTATATCACATGAAGAAATAAAGTTATGACAAAACAAGACAAAAACATTAAGGAATGGAATTATACTGCTGTAAATTTCTTTCATTACATATAAAGTGGTATAAGAATGCAAGTTAGAATGTGATAAGTATATTTTAATCCCTACAGCAACCACTTAAAAATACAAAGAGATTTAGCTAAAATGAAATGAATGAAAAACAAAAATTATTAGACTAACAAAAAATACAAAAATGAACAAAGGAAAAACAAAGAGAGTAAACAAATTAGTAAGGTGGTTCAACTAAACCCAGCTACATTAATGATTGTACTAAACATAAATAAACTAAATACTCTAATTAAAAGGCAGAGTTTTCCAGGCAAAATAAAAAAGGAAGATCCAACTACTATATCTCTTGTTTAAAGTGATATTTAAATTCATAGCTACAACTAAATTAAAAGGTTGCTGTGGTCATATTTACAGCTATGTAGAATTCAAAACAAGTAGTGTTTCTAGAGATAAAGAACATTCCATAACAATAAAAGCCTCAATTTGAGAAGATATAAGAATCCTAAATGTGCATATAACTATTAACATAATTGAAAATATATAATCACTGACAAAACTAAAGAGAATAGAAAAATTCAGTCATGGGGCTGTGCCTGTGGCTCAAAGGAGTAAGGCGAAGGCCCCATATGCCAGAGGTGGCAGGTTTAAACCCAACCCTGGCCAAAAACTGAAAAAAAAAAAAAAAAAAAGAAAGAAAAGAAAAATTCAGTCATACATGAAAATGTTAACACTCTTTTCTTGGTAATTAACTATTTTAAAGGCAAAAAATTCCATGATGGGTATAAGAGACTTAAACAAACCTATGTGACATTAATAGACCACGCCACACCAATAACTATAGGAGGCAAGTGCACCTGGCAGGTGGACCAAGGTAGATCAAAAGCTGAGTCATGAGCCTCAATAAATTCCAAAGGATTGAAAATAATTGGGAGTGGGAGCCTGAGACCAATGAGAGAGGTGAGTCTCTCTGGACTCCTGTGTTAGGTTTCTTGGTGTCCTGGAATTGAAATGGTGCAGGTGAAAATCAGTGTACAGACAGGAGCAGGACCGAGAGGAGCTCAGGCTAGGGGGTATGTGCACCACGCCAAAAAGAGAAAAGTCAAGGATGAAAGCAAAGTGTTAGCCTGATGACCTGAGAGAATGGGGCTAAGTAGGACTGGGGAAGGAGCAACTGTGAGAATGGAGAGAGAAACAAGAATGCAATGGGAGGACATGACATATGAGGGATTTTACTAGATGTCCAGGATTGTGAATTAAGAATGTGAGTCTGCAGGGTACAGGTTGAAGCCTGCAAACAAACAACAAAAAAGAGGGAGCTGTCATCAGATAGCATACTAGTGGTTTTTAAAATACACATTACTTTCAACTCATCTCAACGCCGTGGTTGAGAAACTCTTCCCTGCAGCCTTTGGTCATACATTTACACTGGAATCTAGCACAGTACCCCATTAACTGCAAACTGATAAAGGCACTCGGAGGGGTCAGGAGCAGGGTACCTCCCACAAGGGTCAGTCAGAGGCACAAGCCAAGAAACAAACCAAATTGCCAGCCTGAAGACTAGGACCTGATCTTGTGTTTTATTTACTAAGAACGACAAATTATCATAAATTAGTTTTGTTTTTCTTCCTATCCATCACTTCACAGAAATGAAAGGAATCAGTAAAATAGAAATTCTGAACAATTCATAACCACGGTTTAACACAATGATACCTCAGAAAGATCAGAAACATTTGTTATTTTCTAGAAGAAATAAAATGCCAATGCAAATCCAAAGCAACCATAATTCTGGTTAACACATGAAAGGTGCATTCTACTAAGCTCCTTGGATTCTCCAGGGAGATTGAGGGCATAATTATACTCTAGAGAGGAGGGTTAAGAAACTGTGTTGAAACTTATTAAATATGACATGCAGTGACTTTTTGATTTTGTTGGAAAAGTGTGCTTAAAATAATTACACTTTAAATGGAATTCATAAATATACCACTTAAGGCAACGGTTGAGCATTTTGCTGCAGCACAATTTTGTTGAGTTTGATAAACTATATTGCTGATAAGTGGGGGCTCGCTGGCATTTGCCACAGGCTAAGGGGCTGGAAGACTTATAAGTGTTCACATGTACGTCAGGGTTCAGTGACTAAGGAGAACCCGAGACACATAGGTACACACATTTTGCACTCAGCCCTCCCTCCTTCCTCCCTGGATTAACACAGTAACAGCCATGGATGTTCTGTGTAACTCACGCCAGGTCTGAGCCTCTGGCCCTGCAAAGCATGTATAACCCACACATCTCTTTACCTTGGGAGCCACATTAGTTTCAAGGAAAGCATTTTTTCCCTCAGTGTGGCAATCAGTGTTAGAATGCCTCCCTGGCCACCAGTTTCCTCTCCTGCCAAGCCATTCTCCAGTCTGCAGCTAGCATGATCGTTCTGAAATGTTAACCCACCACCTCACTCCCCTAGATTAAAACCGTTAGCTCTCGGCCTCTTCTACCAATAGAGCCGGCGTCACAAAGAGGGCTGCCTGTGCAGTCCTAGGGCGCTCCGGCTCGGCAGGGCCAGGCGCCAGGGCAGTGCCCACTGTTGCTCTGTCATCTTTGGGCGGATTACAGTGCAGAACCACAGATGCTGTCACCATCCTCATTCACACGCCCACCGCATGCTCTGTGGTGCCCAAGGAGCACAGCCTTCTGCGGATCCATGATGTGTGCAGGTTCAGAAGGACCCCACTGGGCTGCATGGTCAGCAGCTTCAGCTAAGCTGGGTGAGCCAGGCTCTGACACCTGGCTTCACACGTAGAGAGGGGGAGGCTGCCGTTCTGACAGATGAGGCCAGTGCAGGGACCCAGCTGCCCTTTCCTACACGGGCCTGCTTATGTGTCCAGATCTTGCCTCTCCATAAGGATACTTTTGCCTTACCGTATTAGGGCCCACCCTAAAGACCTCTTTTTAACTTGGTTCCCTCACTTTCTCCAAATAAGGTCTTGTTCTGAAGTAAGGGTGTGGGGAGTGCCATGACTTCAATAAGTCTTATTTCTAGAGAGACATTTCAACCCACACTACCAGGCATCCAAAGGTTATTTATTTATTTTTTTTTTTTTTTGCCTCAAGCACCTAAAATGAAGGACATTTTCTAAGGGACAGGGATCAAGAGCCATCCTCCCTGAGCCCCATATGCTAGCCTCAGTCTCACCATAGAGGCTACTGAGAAATTTAATACAAACTAGACTCCACCATACATAAGTCGGCTCAAGCCACATCAGCAACACCAAGTAGCCACAGAGAATAGTTTCCAGGCTCCGGTTCCACATGACCTGCAGAGTCTTCTACAAAGAGGCCTCAGCCTTACTGAGGGGTAGAAGGAGGACTCAGCCAAAAGGGCTCTGAAGGCAGAGTCCGTGCAGTGGGCTGTTCCTAGCACAGAGAGAGGAGACAGACCCTCCTGCCCCAGGGACTGAGAGGCAGCCAGAGGAAGTCACAACCACCTTTTCCTCAGGCTGAATAAGGAGCAGCCCCCCGCCTGACTTCTCCGCACGTATGTGCCCTGTAAGTTGGGCCTGCCATCATCCTCAGAGCTGGGCATGGTACGAGGATGCCATGGACATATGGCCACCTCTCTCCCTGCTCTCCCATGTCAGGGGCACCTCATTCTCCAGAGGAAGAAATTGAGGCTTGAGGAGGTTAAGAGGTTGGCCAGGCTCGGTGCCTGTGGCTCAAGCAGCTAAGGTGCCAGCCACATACACCTAAGGTGGCGGGTTCCAATCCAGCCCAGACCCGCCAAACAACAGTAATGGCTGCAACCAAAAAAAAAAAAAAAAAAAAAAATAGCTGGGCGTTGTGGTAGGCGCCTGTGGTCCCAGCTACTTGGGAGGCTGAGGCAGGAGACTCACTTGAGCCTAGGAGTTGGAGGTTTCTGTTAGCAGTGAAGCCATGACACTCTACCCAGGGGCTCAGCTTGAGGCTCTGTCTCAAAAAAAAAAAAAAAAAAAGAGGTTGGCCCAAAGTGACACAGCCAATACACAGAAGTGAGATTTGAACCCAGACCCAGGCAACTCCAAAAGCTGTGCTTTTAACCTTCCTGTAGTAACCTTCAGTCACAAAATTTTAATAAACCTTATACCGCTTACTACTGCCAGAGTACATAAGCATTTTAACTCAATTGACTATTCACACCAATTCATGAAGTAAACACCATTTAGCCCCCATTTTATAGATAAGGAGACTGAGGATCAGAGAGGTGAAGAAACGTACTCAGGATCACTCAGCTAGTAAGGAGCAGAGCCAGCATCGGACCCAGGCAGTCTGCCCCTTACCCACTGAGCTATGAAAGACACATTCCCACTGGAAGACTCCATGATGGACCTGGGCAGCATCTGGCTACATCCCAGATGCACATATGCCCAGGGCCCACAGTCGTCTCCAAGCAAGGCTGGAAGGTGGAGTGTGGTTTTGGAGAACTGCTTGGAAGAAGCTCACGCTTGCAGCTCCACTGTCAGGAAGCAAATGTGGTGCTCAAACTCCTTCAAGAACCTGCTGTTTCTCTGAACTAACAGATAACACCTAAGCTGACACCCCGCAGACCTCTGCGAGGCAGCATCCTGCATCCATGCAGCTGTCGTCCAGTACAACTGCTTGGTCATTCATCCACAGATTCATTCCAAAATTATCTACAAATAAGTTACAAACTGAGGGTCTCCAAAAGTTAATAATAGTGTACTGCATACTTGAAATTTGCCAATACAATAGACTTTAAGTGTTCTCATCACATACATGCAAACAAGGTAATTATGTAAGGAGATGACTATGTTCATTAGAAAAAAAATCTTACCACACTGAACACGAGGGTTTCGTAAACATCCTACTTCATCTTTATCTTTCTTATTTATAGAAATCTTAGTACATTTCCAATTTAAAGCAGAGATACAAAATTCCCCTGTAAAAAGCTCTATTAAAGTAATAGTCAAGGTAGAGAAAAGTTTCAAATAATAGTTCAGGTTACATGGATATGGGAAAAAATAGTTCAGCAGTGGGGGATACAAATTATTGAGTCCTTGGAAAGGCTGATGCGAGATAAAGAACTTTACAGTTATACAGAAATAAGTGAGACCAAACACTACTCTTTTGGGGGGGGGGGAGGGACAGAGTTGCATTCACTCTGTCACCCTGGGTAGAGTGTGGTGGCATCATCATAGCTTACAGCAACCCCAGACTCAGGTGATCTCTTACCTCAGCCTCCCCAGTAGCTGAGACCACAGGCACACGCCACAGTGCCCCACTAGTTTTTTCTATCATTAGTAGAGATAGGGTCTCGCTTTTGCTCAGGCTGGTCTGTAACTCCTGATCTCAAGCAGTCCACCCATCTCAGCTTCCCAAGTGCCACAGTTTTATCACCTAAAACTATTTAGTTAACCTACTGGAACCCCAATATTCCCAGTTATAACATGGAGATAGCAATGCCTCTCCCACACTGTTATGCTAAAGACCAAATTATGTTGTGTGTAAAAAATGTTTGGCCCAGAGCAGGTGTTTATCAAATATAATTTTATCTTCCCTTTCACCTGCCTTTCTCCTTTAAATACTGGGCCTCTAACCTTTCAAAGGTTACAGAGTGTGTTTTCCTTGTCTTTTCTGACAAACAGTAGTGGATGAGAGATTATCATGACAGACACTTTCTAAAGCAGGGGGACCCACACTGGACACCCCAAGAGACACAGACCCTGTCCTCAGGGAGGTCTACAGTCTCACAGGGGAGACCAACATTAACAAAATATCCACAGGGATAACTGCAGAATTACAGCTGTGATAAATGAAAACAAAGGGCATATGGTCATTTAAGGGGGTCTTCTTGGGGGACTTGACCCGGTCTAGGAGCCAAGTGAGTAACTTTAGAGTAATGAGTGGGGAGGGCAGTGACTAAGCCAAATCAGGTAGTATGAAAACAGCATTTCAGGCAGAGAGCAGAGCGCGTGGTAAAGCCCGAGGCAGGAATCATCTTCCAAGAAACTGAAAGAATGGTCATGTGGTTGAAGAACAAACCAGCAGCACTGATCGTAAGAGGAAGGAAATAACTAACTATGAGAAAGCTGCCGTGTGCCAGGAACTGGGTGAGAACTTCAGGTGCACTGACAGTATTAACTCATGCACTGAAGGAGAACCCAGATGAGAAGGAAGGTGGGCAGGCTTCGGGCCTTACAGGGCCTTGAAAACTAAATTGCAGATTCTGATCTTCGTCCTGAGAGCCATCAAAAAATGCTAAGCAAACAACTGACATGATCGTATTTGTGATTTAAAGCTATTTTCTGGTTGCTGGGTAGAGGCTAACCTGAACGTGCAGAGGGAGTGCAGGCAGAGACGGTGGAAGAGGAAAAGAGTGTGATATTTCAAGTGAGGTGCAGGCAGTGTGGCCGGAAAGATGGGGCATACCTGAGAGATATTTAGCAGACAGAATCAACATATCTAGGTGCCTAACTGGATTTATGGGGAAGAGGGAGATGGAAGTGTCAAGGAAAACCTGAGATATTTTGACTTCTGCAACTGGATAGGTAATGATACTGTGCACTAAATCGGGAAACTTTGCAAGAAAAATGAGTGTGGTCAAATCACGTTGAATTTGAGATACCAATTCTTTTGAGACATCCAAGAGGAATTATAAATAGGAAACCAGAGGTTTGGAAACCAGATGAAAAATCTGAATTAAGGTAATACATTATCGAGTCCCTACCACATAGGAATAGTGGTGGCAGGCAGTTATTAATTTATTGTCTCTCAGCCCTAAATCCAGTGTGTGATACTGGAGCTGAACCCTGGACATTTCTCCTTCTCCGGCAGGCTTCAAGGTAGGCATTGCCAACAGAGGGCGCAGGGGAGACACTGCTGGGAGAGCAGAATGGGAGGATGAGACCTTCCTTCCTTCCTGCAGTGAGCTGCGTTCCAACTGTCACCCAGTAGATCGATGCACAGGGGGCCTCGTAGCCCTCACCTTAGTGGCACTCAAAGGTCAGGTGCAGCCAGTACTTTCCAGCAAGTGCCTTTGCTGTCCAGTGGGCTGCCTGTTAGGGCAGCAGTACCTTCTCCAAAGACATCTTTGTCACAGAGGATCACATCCTCTGGATAAAGGGCCCTCCCTCTAGGGCTGAGACTTTCTTCCCTTCTTGCTCCCCCTTGGCCCTGGATGGAACAGCTGATGGCTGAAGTTGCTACTTCTCTATTTTCCAGAGTCCTCTTCGACCCCATTTACAGCTAACCATTTTTCTGGTTGACAGGCTTTTGTATTACATTTTCCCATTTTGAAAACTAGTGTAATTTTCCCAGCTGAACTCTGCCCAGCACAGAACGAGTGAACACATAGAGGCTGACAAGATCACCTAGGGAGATGGTGCAGAAAGCTAAATAAGAGGTTGAATCGCTCAGTCCTGACAAACTCCAAG
>CAUYTI010087140.1:0-20893 GCA_963575145.1 Galago senegalensis
AATATTTAAAAAAAAAAAAAAAAAAAAAAAAAAAAAAAAAAAAAAAAAAAAAAGAGTTTGAGGTTGCTGTGAGCTATGATGACACCATAGCACTCTACAGGGCAACAAAGTGAGACTCTGTCTCAAAAAAAAAAAAAAAAAATATGGCTTTTGTTGGGGAGAAAATAGATTTTAATTTTTTGTTTATTTTGTTTTTGATCTGTTATTATCTGTTGGGATAATAAAAGTTAGGGGGAATCTTAAGTAATTTCCTAAACCTGAAAAAAAAAATCCAACAATCTAGACTTTCTGAAATTGCTCTAGACTTGGGGTCAATGTAGAAGAATTTATTACCATTCTCTAACAAATAGAAGAATGGATAATGACTCTCTTTAGGGTTGGGAAACAAGTTTCTATCCAAAGTCTGACCTACTTCAATAAATTCAGCTGACACTGGCTATGAAATTAGTACTTAAGTTTTTCAAACTGCTAAAGTGCCCTTACAGCAACCCAGAAGGACAACCCAACTATACCTATGGGAGCTTCACTTGGGAAGGGCAAAGAGGATTTCTTCTAGTGATTAATTCCACAAATTCATTTACCTGAGATTCAGAATTACATTAAGAAAACACACTAATGTGTATTTATAGAGCTTCAATTTTCTCTCATTCTCAGGAAAATGGGCTTAAGCACCACTTAAATGTTCATTTTATTAATTGCTAAATTAATAAAAATTGTGTTTGAATTTATTTAAAGAGCAAGTAGTTCCACTGTTAAAATTACGTACGGTCTTGACTTGGCACCATAGCACAGTGGTTACAACGCCAGCCACATACACCGAGACTGGTGGGTTTGAACCCAGCCCAGGCCAGCTAAACAACAATGACAACTGCAACAATAACACCAAAAAACAGCCAGGCATTGTGGCGGGCGCCTGTAGTCCCAGCTACTTGGGAAGCTGACACAAGAGAATGGCTTAAGTTGGAGGTTGCTGTGAGCTGTGATGCAACAGCACTCTATCGAGGGTAACACAGCGAGACTCTGTCTCAAAGAAAAAAAAACACATACATATTGTCTTTACAATGAAATCTGAAACATTATAAAAGAATTTGGCTAAAATTTTCCATAATAAAATCTTCCTTTTATACAATTCACAGGAATGGGTTAAGTTGGAAGAACCTAACCAATTAATCTGAACACAATATTACTTAAACAACGTGTGCTACGTTGCAAAAACTGATTCTCTATGACCTCCTCCTCCTAAACAGCCAAAGTGACTTTAGAAAAAAATTATTAAAATAAAATAATCATCTTTGGCTCAGATTTGCTCTAAAGACACTGGCAACACTGTGAATCAAGTACAGAGAAATTGTGACTCTCTGCAAGAAATAATAATCAATACTAAAATCACACTGGGCGCGGTGGCTCATGCCTGTAATCCCAGCACTCTGGGAGGCAGAGGCGGGTGGACAGCTTGAGCTCACAAGTTCAAGAACAGGCTGAGCAAAAGGGAGACCCCATCTCTACTAAAAATAGAAAAAATGAGGCAGAGGATCTCTTAAGCCCCAAAATTAGAGGCTGCTGTGAGCTATGACACCACGGCATTCTACCCAGGATGACACCTAGAGACTCTGTTTCAGAAAAAAAAATACTAAAATCAAAATTTGTCTTCTCTCTACCAATTATGTAAAAGTTGTTACTTTTAAAGGGCTGTGAAGAGTGACTCACGCCTATAACCTCAGCACTCCGGGAGGCCAAGACAGGTGGATCGCTTGAGTTCAGAAGTTTCAGACCAGCCTGAGCAAGAGTGAGACCCCATCTCTACTTAAAAAAAAGTGCATTGGGGAGATAGTGAAGATCGTACTTCCCACCTCTGCCAACACAGGAAAATGGAAAGAAGAGTCCTGTGAAAATTCCCAATCACAAGCTTGCACTCACCCCGTTTGGGGCCTGAATTCACACCAAGTATGTGACCAAAGAAACGTTAAGCTGACTAGTTTGACTTTCGCCAACAGTGTCCCAGATACTTAACAGGAAGCAACACAAACCCTACCTGGAAAATGTACAGTAAACTCAGGCCTCAAAGAATTCCCACAGATCAAAGTTTCAAGTTACAAAAGCTTACAGATTTTAAATATCATTAAATTTATGAAGAAACAAAATACCATGAGCTAAAGTTAGCAGAAACAAACTAAGAGATCAGACTATAGATACCAGAATTGTTAGGGAATATAAAATAAGCAGGTGAATCTGTTTAATGATAGGAAAGAAGACCCAGAGTGCATCAGAAATGACCAGGATCGGCTCGGGGCCTATACTCAGTGGTCAGGGCACCAGCCACATACACCGAGGCTGGCAGATTCAAACCCAACCTGGGCCTGCCAAACAACAATGGCAACTACAACAAAAAGTAGCTGGGCATTGTGGCAGGTGCCTGCAGTCCTAGCTATTTGGAAGGCTAGAGTTTGAGATTGCTGTGAGTTGTGACGCCATGGCACTCTACCGAGGGGAACACTGTGAGATTCTGTATCAAAAGAAAAAAAAAAAAAGAAATGACTAGCTCAGCGCTCATAGCACGGTGGTTACAGCACCAGCCAAACACACCAAGTTAGGTAGTGTATACAGTGCCAGCCCCAGTCAGTTGAACAACAATGACAACTATGACAAAAAAATAGCTGGGTGTTGTGGCAGGTGCCTATAGTCCCAGCTACTTGGGAGGTTGAGGCAAGAGAATCACTTAAGCCCAGGAGTTTAAGGTTGCTGCGAGCTGTGACACCAGCACTTTACCAAGAGTGACATAGTGAGACTCTGCCTCAAAAAAAAAAAAAAAAAAAAAAAAGAACAGACATGGCAGTGTTGGGCCAATGGATCAGAATGTAGAGTCAGAAACAGACGCCTGCATCTATGAAAACCTGATATACCCAGAACCTATAATGCAGATTAGCGGGAAAGGATGGACTGTTTAATAAATAACCTGAAACCACCTATTATTTGTGAATAACAAAAGTTAAAATCGAGTTCAGTGTAGCACAGTGGTTACAGTACCAGCCACATACACCAAAGTTGGTGGGTTTGAATCCAGATCAGGCCAGCTAACCAACAATGACAACTGCAACAATAACAACAAAATAGCTGGGCATTGTGGCAGGCGCCTGTAGTCCCAGCTACTTGGGAGGCTGAGGTGAGAGAATCACTTGAACCCAAGAGTTTGAGGTTGCTGTGAGCTGTGATGCCACAGCAATCTACTGAGGGCAACATAGTCAGACTGTCTCCAAAAAAAAAAAAAAAAAGTTAAAATGTATCCCTGTACACTAAATATTAAAAAATCAACTCCAAGGAGATATGTACTTAAATAGGAAAGACAAACCTCAAAACTTTCAAAGAAAATTTTGAGAAAATACCTTTGTGATCAAGAAGTACAGAAGAATTTATGATCCAAGAAGCACAAACTACAAAAAAAAATTGATAAATATTATTTTAAAATGTAGGCTCGGCGCCTGTGGCTCAAGTGGCTAGGGCACCAGCCACATACACCTAAGGTGGTGGGTTCGAATCCAGCCCAGGCCCACCAAACAACAATGACGGCTGCAACCAAAAAATAGCCAGGCATTGTGGTGGGCACCTATGGTTCTAGCTACTTGGGAGACTGAGGCAGGAGACTCATTGGAGCCCAGGAGTTGGAGGTTGCTGTGAGCTGTGATGCCACAGCACTCTACCCAGGGGGACAGCTTGAGGCTCTATCTCAAAAAAAAAAAAAAAATCACTCAGAGGCCAAATCTGTGAAATAAAAATGTGGTTCAAGACAATTAATGAGGCTGGGCACCATGGCTCATGCACTCTGGGACACCAAAGCAGGTGGATTGCCTGAGCTTATGAATTTGAGCCTAGCTTGAGCCAGAACAAGACCTTATCTCTAAAAAAATGGCTGGGCACCTGTAGTCCCAGCTACTTGGAAGACTGAGGCAAGAGAATCACTTAAGCCAGTGGTTCTCAACCTTCCTAAAGCTGTGATGTATTTTCATTGGTACAAAGGTGCTGCAATCCACAGGTTGAGAACCACTGAGCCAAGATTCTGAGGTTGCTGTGAGCTGTGATGCTACAGCACTCTACTGAGGGTGACAAAGTGAGACTCAGTCTCAAAAAAAAAGACAATTAATAAACATAATGTTATATCATCATCATTATTCCCTTTTTCTATTCATCCCTTTTCTCTGTCAGATATGTAAACATTTTATCCTTATTTGTCAGTCAAGAATAAAATTATGAGGCGGCGCCTGTGGCCCAAAGAAGTAGGGTGCTGGCCCCATATACAGAAGGTGGCGGGTTCAAACCCAGCCCCAGCCAAAAACTGCAAAAAAAAAAAAAGAAAGAATAAAATTATGTGCATCAAAATAAGGTTTTAGAAAATAAACTGATATGTATATGTGTATTTAAACTCCAAAGTTCAGAACATTCAAATATACAAGAAATTATGTATGTTTACTCTGTGAGTAAATATGTATAATAAAAAAATTAAAAGTATAATAAAAAGTAAAACAATGAATTAAAAATTTTTTAAATAGAAAAGACTTACAGAAGAAGGATATAAAGAAAATATTTTTGTATAGCTGTGCAATGTGTATTTGTGTTTTAAGCTAAGTGTTATTTTAAAAGAGTCAAAAGTTTATCTAGTAAGGAAATTATAATAAGCTATGGTTAATTTATTATTTAAAGAAAGAAAATTTTAAAAATAAATTTAGTGTGGCCAAACTGTAAAGTATAAAGTTTAGAGTAGTGTACAGTAACGTCCAAGCCTTCACAATTCATTCACTGACTGACCCAGAACAACTTCCAGTCCTGCAAGCCCCATTTACAGTGAGTGTCTTATACAAGTGCACCGCATTTTCTTTTATACTGTATAAGTACACTTGATATTTGCACAATAGGCAAAATCACCTAATCGAAATGTATGTTCTAAACAGAATGTATCTCTGTCCTTAAGCAATACATGATTGTATTATGTATATTTTTACTCTGTAATTAATCATTTTCTCCTGTATTTTTAAAATTTGTATTTCACAATGGTGCAAAATATAAATAAAATATGGATTTTTTTGTTGTTGTTGAGACTGAGTCTCACTCTGTTGCCCCAGGCTCCCAGGCTAGAGGACCATGGCATCACCCTAGCTCACAACAACTTCAAACTGCTGGGCTCAAGTGATCCTCCTACCTCACCTTCTCCAGAAGCTGGGACTACAGACATCCACAATGACACCTGGCAATTTTTCTATTTTAAGTAGAGTCAGGGTCTTGCTCTTGCTCAGGCTGGTCTCAGACTCCTAAGTTCAAGCAATCCACCCGCCTTGGCATCCCAGAATGCCAGGATTATAGGTATGAGCCACTGCCCTTGGTGATTCTTTCATCTTAGAAGTAAATAAATTGAAGCTGAGAGAGGTTAAGTGGCTTTAGTCACGTTAAATAGCTATTTCCTCTATGTATAATTTTGTTTTACTTTTCCTGAAAAGATTATCTTATATATTCTAAATATTACCACTCTGCTGAGTTTTAATATCTCTTGTGCCAGTAGAGCAGAAATAGAATTTTTCAGTTTGTTTTATCTTACAAAAAATGTTGCTTATGTGAAAACCATTCTTCTTTGCCTAGATCTCTTCTGAATGTGTATATTTTGCTGTTTGTTATGTGCCAAGCCAAATTTTTGAGACTTGCATCTACAGAATAAGGATTTTATGCTATAGATTTACATCATCATATCCTTTCTGAAGTCTTCTCAACCATATAATTATCCCAAATTTCAGAGCTAGTAGAGATGCTGCAGGCTGTCTTCATCATCTCCCTCCCTCTACTTAGACTTTCTCTTTGATCTTTTCAGAGTGCCCATTTCTAGTAAACACAGTCCTCAACATGCCTGAGACCCTGCTTTATTTTAGGGAGTGTATCTAACAACAGGATTTTTAGGTTTATAAGAAATGTTTGAGATTGGAAGCCCTTTAAATCATACCACCTAGGACCTCAGATTTCACGATGAGGGGTTTTAATTAAGATTAAATAGGTCTAGGCTCGGTGCCTGTGGCTCAAGCTGGCTAAGGCGCCAGCCACATACACCTAAGGTGGCGGGTTTGAATCCCCAGCCCGTGCCTGCCAAACAACAATGATGGCTGCAACCAAAAAATGGCCAGGTGTTGTGGCGGGCGCCTGTAGTCCCAGCTACTTGGGAGGCTGAGGCAGGAGACTCGCTTCAGCCCAGGAGTTGGAGGTTGCTATGAGCGTGATGCCATGGCACTCTACCCAGGGGGATAGCTTGAGGCTCCGTCTCAAAAAAAAAAAAAAAAAGATTAAATAGGTCTAGTAACTATGATCTAGTAGTTTAATTTAGAGAGTAGAGTAGAAGAGTAGAGTAAACTATCTAGAGTAGTTTAATTTAACTTCTCTGTGATTAAATTTCCTATATATAAATTTGGAATAGTAATAATACCACCACTCTCATGGAGTTACCAGAACACTTAGCCTATTCTATACTAATCTCTCCTATTATCTATAATATATTTTAAAATGAACGAACCTAGGCAGGTCTAGAAAGTTAGTAATATAGGAAGATAAAATTTAGGTTTACGTTTTTTTAATGAATGGACCCTAGTTTATATACTTAAGGCAACTCCAGACTTAGGCACAGGTTCATCTTTGTGGAGGAAGCCTGAACTGATAAGCACAGCATCACTTGCTAATGGGAAAGGCTCTTTATCTCCCTGGTAGCCATTCATCCTGTATGCCCAATTATTTTTTTTGGTTCTAGAAATGTAGATTCCCTCCATATGAGGCTAACAGTTAGGCATAGGCTCCCACATACCACATGGAGTTGATGAACATGAGCACTTGTGCAATATCTTGTGATTTATTTTTTTAGATTCATTTTTTAAAACTTTTTTTTTCTTTTGAAATCCTAAAAGAGCAACAATGACTGTTTCTTTTCTTTTTAAGAATGAGGGGCTTGGAACCCATAGGTCAGTGGTTAGGGTGCCAGCCACATACACCAGGGCTGACAGGTTCGAACCTAGCCTGGGCCTGCTAAACAACAATGACAACTGCAACCAAAAAATAGCCAGGCATTATGGCAGGCAACTGAGGTCCCTGCTACTTGGAAGACTGAGACAAGAGAATCGCTTCAGCTAAGAGTTGGAGGTTGCTGTGAGCTGTGACACCAGAGCACTCTACTGAGGGTGACATAGACTCTGTCTCAAAAAAAAAAAAAAGAAAGAAAGAAAAAAAGTGTGTTTGGGTGCCAGGTGTGGTGGCTCACGCCTGTAATCCTAGCACTGTGGGAAGCCAAGGTGGGTGGATTGTCATGAGTTCAAGAACACCCTGAGCAAGAGCAAGACCCCTTCTTTAAAAATAGTGGGGTGTTGTGGTGGCACCTGTAGTTCCAGCTACTTGGGAGGCTGAGGCAAGAAAATCGCTTGAGCCCAAGAGTTTGAGGTTGGCTTGGCGCCTGTGGCTTAAGTGGCTAAGGCGCCGGCCACATACACCTAAGGTGGTGGGCTCGAATCCAGCCTGGGCCCGCAGTACAACAATGAAGGCTGCAACCAAAAAAAAATAGCCAGGCGTTGTGGTGGGTGCCAGTGGTCCCAGCTACTTTGGAGGCGGAGGCAGGAGACTCACTTGAGCCCAGGAGTTGGAGGTTGATGTGAGCTGTAATGCCATGGCACTCTACCCAGGGGGACAGCTTGAGGCTCTGTCTCAAAAAAAAAAAAAAAGAGTTTGAGGTTACTGTGATCTGTGATGCTATGGTACTCTATCTAAAGCAACAAAGTAAGACTTTCTCAAAAAAAAAAAAAAAAAGAAAGAAGTGTTTGGGGGCTGGGTATGGTGGCCAATACCTATAGTCCCAGCACTTTAGGAGGCTGAGGTGGAAGGATCTCTGGAGACCAGCCTGGGCAACATAGCAATACTCCATCTGAACAAAATAAATTTTTTAAAAATTAGCCAGGCATGATGGTATGTGTAGTCCTATCTACTCAGGGGGCTGAGACAGGAGGATTGCTGGAGCCCAGAAGTTTGACTCTGTGATCATGCCAGTATACTCCAGTAGTCTGGGTGACAGAGTAGAACCTTCTTGTCTGAGAAAAAAAAAGTATTTGGGCTTTTGGATAAGAAAGTTGTGGAATCTAAGTTCATAGTATTTATGTTAGGCAGAGGGATACAACTCAATTTTTTTTTTTTTGAGACAGAGCCTCAAGCTGTCCCCCTGGGTAGAGTGCTGTGGCATCATGCTCACAGCAACCTCCAACTCCTGGGCTCAAGCGAGTCTCCTGCCTCCACCTCCCAAGTAGCTGGGACCACAGGCGCCCACCACAACGCCCGGCTATGTTTGGTTGCAGCCATCATTGTTGTTTGGCGGGTCCGGGCTGGGGATTCGAACCCACCACCTTAGGTGTACGTGGCTGGCGCCTTAGCAGGTTGAGCCATAGGCGCCGAGCCGATACAACTCAATTTTGAAGAAAATAATTGAATACTTTTTTTTTTTTGAGACAGTCTCACTATATCACCCTCAGTAGAGGGCCTTGGCGTCACAGCTCATAGCAAACTCAAACTCTTGGCCTTAAGCCATTCTCTTGCCTCAGCCTCCCAAGTAGCTGGGACCACAGGGGGACCACAGAGGGACCACAGGTGCCCGCCACAACACCCAGCTATTTTTTGGTTGTAGTTGCCATTGTTGTTTGGCAGGCCCAGACTGGATTCAAACCCGCCAGCTCCAGTGTATGTGGCTGGCGCTCTAGCCACTAAGCTACAGGTGCCGAGCCAGCATTCTTTAAATAAAAACTTAAACCCTTCCCCCAAAGAAATGTCCATCAGATGTTAGCTACCATCTACTGTTAATCTACTAAAAATAATTCATTTGGCAAAGGTCATCAATAGACTAAATTGACCACCACACACCTCGATTTGATTTACTTTTCCCAGAACTGACCAACTTCATTACAACTTGCTCTGCCGAGAACAAAATAAATACACTGGATTTTACAATAGCTAATACAGTACTTTTCAGTTTGGAACTTTTTTTGGTATTTCCTTTACTAGAAAACAAGTTGTCCGGTATCATATTAAACTGTGCGGTAATGCTAATGTTTTTTACAGATTGAGTATTTTTCAAATAATAGGAAGTGTAAACTTATACCAGGAAATGGACTTTCTGAAATTAAACCAAACTAGCCGACTTTAGCGAGCAGCTAGTGTTTTTAGCAAAGGAGGGAAATAGATAAAATCACACATTTGAAACTTTGCTTTAGACTTCTTTTTGAGTATTTCTAAAAGTCTACCAATCTTTATGTCTAAGACTGTATATAGACTATCTCACAAGTTTGTGTTTTGAGAGATTTTAATGTCAAAGGATAAGGCATCAACCCAGTGAAGCAGGATTTGTTGGTTAATTCTTTTGAGAGAATAAGTGGTGTGATCAGGAATAAAATTAAATATAACATAAAACAGATCAGTAAAGGGCAGTTTTCTAACAGTGAGAGTTATTGTGAGAACTCTGAAGGAAGCCTTTGGAAAGGATGGATGGTAGTATATTTGCAGATCCGGCTGGGTGTCTTGGGATGCACTGTGTGACCTTTTCATTCTCTGATTATAAGTAAGAAGTTTCACTTCCTTTTTCTTGATGTTGTCTCTTCTAGATTGTCAAAAGGGAGGGAAGCAGTGAGGAAATGCCAATGATTGGAGACAAAGTTTATGTCCATTACAAAGGAAAGTTATCAAATGGAAAGAAGTTTGACTCCAGTCATGACAGAAACGAACCATTTGTTTTTAGTCTCGGCAAAGGTAAGAGTGTATTTTTTGAGTTGTGTTTTGCTCAGATTTATTACCATGTTTGTTTTATACAGGCGCAGTGGATCCTGTCCTTGCCAAAAGAAAGTAGCAGTACTCAAAATATGGTCCAAGGATCCCTGGGGCTTCCCTGAGATCTTTTTACAAGTCCCGTAATATTATTTACTTTCTATAAAAATACTAAGATGTTATTTGCCTTTTTACTGTTTTGACATTTGCACTGATGGCACAGAAGCTGCAGTGGTAAACACTGCTACTGCCCCTCTTCTCCCAAAGCTGTTGTCAAGAGGCACTCAGAAGGTCCAGCATTTGATACAGCATCATAGGCTTTCCTACAATGTACCCTCTAACCTGGTAGAAGTTGGGAAAGCACCTCTTTGTGAGGTGTGAGACCTAAAGTTCTTATATGAGTTTGTCCAAAACAGAAACATGGGGCTCGGCGCCTATAGCTCAACCAGCTAAGGCGCCAGCCACATACACCTAAGGTGGCGGGTTTGAATCCCCAGCCTGGACCCGCCAAACAACAATGATGGCTGCAACCAAAAAATAGCCGGGCGTTGTGGCGGGCCCCTGTGGTCCCAGCTACTTGGGAGGCTGAGGCAGGAGACTCGCTTGAGCCCAGGAGTTGGAGGTTGCTGTGAGCTGTGATACCATAGCACTCTACCCAGGGGGACAGCTTGAGGCTCTGTCTCAAAAAAAAAAACAAAAAAACAGAAACATGTCAGCAGAGCCTGTGGTGCCTCTATTTGTGCCACATGTGCCCATGACATGACAGGATCCTTGAGCCACAAGTGCCACCCACAGTATGCTTTTCTAATGGAGGAACAGAAAATCATTGTGAAGGCAGAATACAAAGTTAGAAAGCTAAGTAAAAAATTAATTAAGCTTTTTAAATTATAAAAATTCAAAGATCAAAAAGAAAAAACCCTGCTAGTTCCCCCCCCACCTTTTTTTTTTGCAGTTTTTGGCCAGGGCTAGGTTTGAACCTGCCACCTCTGGTATATGGGGCTGGCAGCCTACTCCTTTGAGCCACAGGTGCTGCCCATTTCTTTTTTTTTTTTTTTTTTCATAGACAGAGTCTCCTTTATCGCCCTTGGTAGAGTGCCATGCGTCACAGCTCACAGCAACCTCCAACTCCTGGGCTTAGGAGATTCTCTTGCCTCAGCCTCCCAAGTAGCTGGGACTACAGGTGCCCGCCTCAACACCTGGCTATGTTTTTGTTGAAGTTTGGCCGGGGTGGAGTTTTAACCTGCCACCCTTGGTATATGGGGCTGGTGCCCTACTCACTTCCTTTTTTTTTTTTTTTTTTTTCTAGTTTTTGGCTGGGGCTGGGTTTGAACCTGCTACCTCTCTGGCATATGGGGCTGGTGCCCTACCCCTCTGAGCCACAGGCGCCACCCCCTCTGCTAGTTTCTTAACACCAGTTTCAGAGAATTTGTATCTGCCAATGTGAGCTTGACAGCTTTCTAAAACTTAAAAGACTTTTCTGATGAGATCAGTAAGTATTAATGAAAGTGGTTCTAAGACAGTGGTTCTCAACCTGTGGACCATGATCCCTTTGTAACAATGAAGATAGATTGCAACATTAGGAAGGTTGAGAATCGCATCTAAAATATTATACAGGCTCAGCACCTGTGGCTTAAGCAGCTAAGGCGCCAGCCATATACACCAGAGCTGGCTGGTTCGAATCCAGCACAGGCCTGCCAACCAACAATGACAATTGCAACCAAAAAATGGCCAGGTGTTATGATGGGAGCCTGTAGTCCTAGCTACTTGGGAGGCTGAAGCCCAAGAATTGCTTGCCCAAGAGTTTGAGGTTGCTGTGAGCTGTGACATCACGGCACTCTACTGAGGGCAACATGGTGAGACTGTCTCAAAAAAAAAAAAAGAATATGGAGTAATCCTATGTTTGGGTGTCTTAGTGAATCATCTCAGGAGGGGGACCAATTAGAGTAGAGTGAGATTAAAGCTTTCTAATGAGGTAGAGAAGCAGCAGTCACTCATGTTAGCCAGGAGAGGGGGATGTTTGGTGTTTGTAGGGTGTACGATGACCTTATTTTTTCTGGACTAGACAAAATTTTGAAGTGTTCTTGTTTTGTCTCACTTGAACACACCCTCAGAGTGACCTGTCTGATACTGATATTTTGTGAGATTGTTTATGTCCAACAGGAGAATAATATGGCCTCGGCCAGCTCAAACAACACTGAGGTGTAGCTGTGTTTGAGTAATTTCCAGATGCTGTAGGCTACTTTTTTCTTTTTAAGACTATTACTAAGAATCAGTTGAGAGGTCTCAATATGCTCCCACCTAACAGGTACAATGAAGGGGTACATTGCACACCTCCTGGGTGAAGGACTCAAATGCAACTCAGGCATTGCCTAACAAAGGCAAACAATGTCCCTTCCTACCAATCCTATGTACCCTTATAAAATGCAGCTATTCCATTAAAAAAAATCAGTTGAAATCTATTTATATTCCCTGTTCTTTTCATAATTATATAATTGCATTAGATATATAAAACACTGAAATTAGTGTGGAAAGAAAAATTATTTCTATGAAAACCAGGTTGAATGTTTTGAAAAGGCATGCTGAGATGAAATTCTGAAAGCAGTTTAAAAACGGTTATTGAATTAGGGGCGGATAAATACAGGCAAAACAAATAGGTCATTGAGGACTCATTTTTTCCAGAAGTATTCTGCCTACTGCTTGCTTTACAAGTATCTTCTGTTTTTTGTTTGTTTGTTTTTTGAAACAGTCTCACTTTGTTGCCCTGGGTAGATAGAGTGCCATGGCATCATAGCTCATAGCACCTTCCATCTCTTTGGCTCAATTGATCCTCTTGTCTCAGCCTCCTGAGTAGCTGGGACCACAGGCACCTGCCATAATACCTGGCTATTTTTAGAGATGAGGTCTTGCTCTTGCTGAGGCTGGTCTCGAACCCATGAGCTCAGGCAATCCACCAGTCTCAGCCTCCAGGAGTGTTAGGATTACAGGTGTGAGCCATGTTGCCCAGCCATGAGTGTCTTCTGGTTCTTGCTTTACCATAAAAAAACTCACATGGTAAATTTCAAATGGTATATCATGAGTGTAATTTATATAAGTAAAGATGATGTGGAACTCAGATTAGTGGAGCCACACTAAAAGACAAGTACATGGCCTTTTTTTTTTTTGGAGACAGAGTCTCACTATGTTGCCTTTGGTAAAGTGCCATGGTGTCACAGCTCACAGCAACCTCAAACTCCTGGGCTTAAGCAAGTAGCTGGGGGGACAACAGGCACCTATCACAATACCCAACTATTTTTTGGTTGCAGTTGTCGTTGTTTAGCTAGCCCAAGCTGGGTTTGAACCTAGCCTCAGTGTATGTGACTGGCTCTCTAACAACTATGCTACGGGTGCTGAGCATTTTTGGGTTTTTTTTTTTTTTGAGACAGAGTCTTACTACGTAGCCCTTAGTAGAGTGCCATAGTGTCACAGCTCACATCAACTTCAACTCCTGGGCTTAAGGGATTCTCTGGCTCGGTGCCTGTGGCTCAAGTAGCTAAAGCGCCAGCCACATACACCTAAGGTGGCGGGTTTGAATCCAGCCTGGGCCCGCCAAACAACAATGACGGCTGCAACCAAAAAAGAGCTGGGCGTTGTGGCGGGTGCCTATAGTCCCAGCTACTTGGGAGGCTAAGGCAAGAGACTCGCTTGAGCCCAGGAGTTGGAGGTTGCTGTAAGCTGGGATGCCACAGCACTCTACCCAGGGGGATAGCTTGAGGCTCTGTCTCAAAAAAAAAAAAAAAGGATTCTCTTGCTTCAGCCTCCCAAGTAGCTGGGACCACAGGTGCCTATGACAGTGCCCAGCTATTTTGTGGTGGTGTTGTCATTGCTGTTTAGCTGGCCCTAGCCAGGTTCAAACCCACCAGACCGGTGCATGTGGCAAGTGCCCTAACCACTGAGCTATGGGCGCTGAGCCATATACTTGAAGATGTTTTAAGAAAATATTTGAGGTACATATATTTTTTATGATTCCTCACTTAAAGGAATTATTTTTAATTAACTTACCAACCAGTCCTGACTGTGTCAGGTTAGAGACTTTTACTCTACAAAGAAATTTATATAGAGATGTAGGTGCAAAGTTTTGTTTTTTTTTTTAAAGAGATGGGATCTTGCTGTATTGCCCCAGCTGGTCTTAAATTTCTGTCCTTAAATGATCCTCCTGCCTTGGCCTTCCTGATTCCTATTTGCTATAGGTGTGAGCCACCATGCCTGGCTGCAAAGTTGTTTATTAAAAGTTGATAATAGGCTTGGCGCCTGTGGCTCAAGTGGCTAAGGCGCCAGCCACATACACCTAAGGTGGTGCGTTCAAATCCAGCCTGGGCCCACCAAACAACAATGATGGCTGCAACCAAAAAATAGCCAGGCGTTGTGGCGGGCGCCTGTGGTCCCAGCTACTTGGGAGGCTGAGGCAAGAGACTCATTTGAGCCCAGGAGTTGGAGGTTGCTGTGAGCTGTGATGCCAGGGCACTCTATCCAGGGGGACAGCTTGAGGCTCTGTCTCAAAAAAAAAAAAAAGTTGATAATAATAAAAACAACACCCTAAGTTTTTATGAATGAGAATAATGAAATTATGATATATTCAAAAGATAGATTAGTATATAGTTATTAAAAGTCATATTTTCAGGCCAGGCATGGTGGCTCACACCTATAATCCTAGTAATCTGGGGGGCTGAGGCAGGAAGATCACTTGAGGTGAGCCTGAGAAAGATCCTATCTCTAGGAAAAAAAAAAATAGAAAAATTAGCTGAGGGTGGCACCTGTGGCTCAAAAGGGTAGGGCACCAGTCCCATATGCCAGAGGTGGCTGATTCAAACCCAACCCTGGCCAAAAACTGCAAAAAGAAAAGAGACAAATTAGCTGAGCATGCTCCCAACTACTTAGGAGGCAGAGGAAAAAGGATTGCTTGAGCCCAGGAGATGGGAGTTTCAGAAAGCTATGGCAATGCCACTGCACATTAGTTGGGGCAGTAGAGTTAGATTTTTTCCTCTTTCAGTAAGTCAATCACTTCATGTGAGGGTCATTGCTTATCTGATCTCACTTTGAATACTTAAGTTTTTAATTGACAAAGTACTTCCTTTGTATTTTATCCTTTTAAATTACCTAAATTTTCTGTGGTTTCCTAAAGGATTTGAGACTGCTTATAGTAAGATAAAGTTAATGATCCACATCATAGGAACTGTAATGTTGAGATTACAATTATATAGGCTCAGCGACTGTGGCTCAAGTGGCTAGGGCGCCAGCCACATACACCTAAGGTAGCAGGTTCGAATCCAGCCTGGGCCCGCCAAACAACAATGACAACTGCAACCAAAAAACAGCTGGGCATTGTGGCAGGCAACTGTGGTCCCAGCTACTTGGGAGACTGAGGCAAGAGACTCACTTGAGCCCAGGAGTTGGAGGTTGCTGTGAGCTGTGATGCCACAGCACTCTACCCAGGAGGACAGCTTGAGGCTCTGTCTCAAAAAAAAAAAAAAAAAAGATGGCTGCAACCCCCCCCCAAAAAAAAAGATTACAATTATATAGCCTAATATATAGGCTACAGTTCTACAATTAGGCACTAAATTTAACTTTTAGTTTCCTGGAAGTAGGCAAAAAAGAAAATACTCTGGTTCTTATAATTTGACAAAAGGACACATACCTCTTTGTTTAAAGAAACACTTTGCTGATTCTGAACTTTGAGAAGAGATTTGTTTCATGGCCCCTTTTATGCAATTTATACTTTTCTGACTTTTTCTCGTTTTGTTGTTTTTGTCTACCCAACTAAATTATAAGCTACCTTAGAACAGACTCCATTTTTCAATACTATTTTTGTTCTGTCTCTGCCTAGAAAACATTACTTATTATTATGGTCAAAATGATAAATTAAGCAACAGTTGCAACACAGCCACATTTCATGGATAATGTTGCTGCCGCTTTTCAAAGACTTTGAGTAGTTAAAGAATTAATACTACTTTCATCCCTCTTATCAGGAAGTCTTCCTGATAGACTTATTTCTTTGTGTGTAGCTTTTACTGAGCACTGTTGTCTTACTGACCATACTTTCCAGCTGAGTACACAGTATGAAGAATAGGAAATTTTGTTTTATGAAAGGTAAATCTTTTTAAATATGGCCTATAGCTTTCAACCACCCTTTTTCCTTTCTCTCAGGCCAGGTTATCAAGGCATGGGACATTGGAGTGGCGACCATGAAGAAAGGCGAGATCTGCCATTTACTGTGCAAACCGGAATATGCATATGGCTCAGCTGGCAGTCTCCCTAAAATTCCCTCAAATGCAACTCTCTTTTTTGAGGCAAGTATGTGTGTGATGTTGCCTTGTCAGCATCTGCTGTACAATAGGAATGGCTTTGAAGCAACAGGCAACAGAAAAGAGAGCCAAGCTTGCTATTTAGAATCAGATCCAACTTATTTATTTTGGAGCTTGGCTTCATAAATTGGTTCCCATAAACGTAAGGAGTGTATACCACTGCTTTCTTAGAAATGTGTCTCTAGCACAAAAAGATCATTTCCAAATAAACAAAAGAGACAAACTAGACTTACAAATAAAGGTTCTGGTTAGTGATATGAGTGTGAAATACTCAAAACTGACCAAAAGACAGGATGGAAATGTTTGAGATAAATGTTGAACTTTGCCTATTCCAAGTTACAAGGTATTTTCCTGTTGTAAAAGTTTAAATGTCATATTCTCATTCCTTCATTAGCAGCTATCAATAGTGATAGTGTTATTCATCCTGTGTTGAATTATAAAATAGGCAAAACATGATTTTTAAGAACCACCCTAATTTGGTAAAATATACCTTTCATCAGCTGTAGGCCAGAGTCACAGGAATTAATCTTATATTTTAAGAAGGAATGCCATGGGTGGTGCCTGTGGCTCAATGGATGGGGTGCCAGCCCCATATACCAAGGGTGATGGGTTCCAACCTGGCCCCCACCAAACTGCAACAAAGAAATAGCTGGGCGTTGTGGTGGGCACCTGTAGTCCCAGCTGCTCAGGAGGCTGAGGGAAGAGAATCTCCTAAGCCCAGGAATTAGAGGTTGCTGTGAGCTGTGTGGTGCCATGGCACTCTACCCAGGGTGATAAAGTGAGACTCTGTCTCTCCAAAAAAAGATGGGAATGCCATAAATCTGGGGTGGGAAAATGGTCTCAGCATCAGACAAAATGATTCTGCACCAGCACCTTGCAACTCTGGCTTTTTGCCCACAAGGCAGTTTCTCTAGTATTTCCTGTCTTTGAATTATCATTAAATTAAATTATTTGGGTAGTGCCTGTGGCTCAGTGAGTGGGGTGCCAGCCCACATACGGAGGGCGGTGGGTTCAAACCCAGTCCCAACCAAACTGCAGCAAAAAAATAGCCAGGCATTGTGGCGGACACCTGTAGTCCTAAAAAAAAATAAAAATAAATTATTTCCAAGTATGAAAAGCAGTACTCTTTTCCCCTACTTTTCTAATAACTAAAATGCATAGGTAGGCTGAGCGCAATGGCTCACACCTGTAATCCTAGCACTCTGGGAGGCTGAGGCAGGTGTATTGCCTGAGCTCATGGATTTGAGACCAGCCTGTGAAAGAGAGGCCCCGTCTCTAAAAATAGCAGGCATTTTGGTGGGCGCCTGTAGTCTCGGCTACTTGGGAGGCTGAGGCAAGAGAATTGTTTGAGCCCAAGAGTTTGAGGTTGCTATGAGCTATAACACTACAGCACTCTAGCAAGGGTGATAAAGTGAGACTCTGGCTCAAAAAATTAAATAAATAGAAATAAAATGGGTTGATAAATACATTTTTCTGAAAAGACAGAATTTCATTTTGTAAAATGAAAGAATTGCAAAAATAGTTGCCCTTGCCTTTACATATGTTAAATTGGCTTATTTGGCCTTTTTCAGTCAAATTCTCTTTTTCTTTCTAGATTGAGCTTCTTGATTTCAAAGGAGAGGATTTATTAGAAGATGGAGGCATTATCCGAAGAATAAAACGGAAAGGAGAGGGATACTCAAACCCAAATGAAGGAGCAACAGTAGAAGGTAAGTCTTGCTATGAGAGGGAACTAGTTCTTAAAAGTTGGGTTCGGCTCGGCACCTATAGCTCAACCAGCTAAGGCGCCAGCCACGTACACCTAAGGTGGCGGGTTCGAATCCCCAGCCCGGACCCACCAAACAACAATGATGGCTGCAACCAAAAAATAGCCGGACGTTGTGGCAGGCGCCTGTGGTCCCAGCTACTTGGGAGGCTGAGGCAGGAGACTAGCTTGAGCCCAGGAGTTGGAGGTTGCTGTGAGCATGATGCCATGGCACTCTACCCAGGGGGACAGCTTGAGGCTCTGTCTCAAAAAAAAAAAAAAAAAGTTGGGTTCCATTTCTGTGAATGAAATGGAGATTTTTTTAAAAATCTATTTATAGAAATTCATATATTGATTATATCTTAAGAATAGTTTTAGATTCAACATTTATCTAATAATGACTTTTAAATATTAATTCAATATACATGTGCCTGGCACCCTACTGGCCTCTACAAACTAAAAAATAAATAAAAGGTAATCCTAGCCAGATTTGGTGACTCACACTTTTATTCTTAGCACTTTGGGAGGCTGAGGTTGGAGGATCAGGTGAGGCCAGGAGTTCAAGACCAGCCTAAGGAACTTAGCAAGAGCCTGTCTCTACAAAAAAAAAAAAAATTAGTCACATGTAGTGGTACACACCTATAGTCCCAGTTACTCAGGATCACTTGAGCCCAGGAGTTTGAGCTTGTAATGAACTATGATGATACCACTGCACTCTAGCCTGAGCAACAGAGTGAGACTCTGTGTCTAAATCAAAAAGTAATTTATTCATCAAGGAATTCTCAGCCTGTAGACTCTTCAGTGTGCCAACAACTGTATTAGTTACCTCATATATACATTTATTCCTCACAGTAACCTTAGGAAGTAAGATTTATTATCTCCAGGTAAGAAAAGTGAATTCAAAGATGTCATATAACATCTCTGATGATTACAAAGTTACTGTGTAGGCTTGGCACTGGTAGCACAGTGGTTATGGCACCAGCCACATACACTGAGGCTGGTGGGTTCAAACCCAGGCCAGGGCCAGCTAAACAACAATGACAACTGCAAAAAAAAAAAAAAAAAAACCCAGGCATTGTGGCAGGAGCCAGTAGTCCCAGCTCCTTGGGAGGCTGAGGCAAGAGAATCATTTAAGCCCAAGAGTTTGAGGTTGCTGTGAGCTGTGACGCCATGGCACTCTACCAAGGGCAACATAGTGAGACTCTTTCTCAAAAAAAAAAAAAAAGTTACTATGTAGAGTGGTAGATTATAATCCTTTTCAGAACTTTCAATCTGTCATCAGGATAAAAGAAAAATAATTCATCCCTTAGATCAAAATTAGATAATATTCGTTCTATTCTTTATCAGGAGACCTGGGATCAAGTACTGCTATGCTGGTTATTGAGTAACCTGAAGCTATTCCAACTTCTTCATTTACTAAGAGTAAGGCCACCTCTGAGGAATAACATTATTCATCCATCCTCCCAGAGCACACTGAATATACCATTACATGTACTACTTGTCACTTTGTATTCTAATCAACATCTGCCAATTTCTCCAGCAGATAGTGTTTGGGGACCAGAATCTTTCTTCATCTTTTTGTTTTCAGCATCACCTACAGTACCTCACACACCTTTGGTATTTGATAAAGGCTTTTGACATGGATAAGTGTTTGAAAGGCACTATTGTTAAACTGAAGTCCTTCAGTAGAGAGTTGTGAGGCCAAGTGTGGTTCATGCCTGTAACCCTAGCACTCTGGGAGACCAAGTTGGGAGGATTACTTGAGCTCAGGAGTTTGAGACCAGCCTGAGCAAGAGCAAGACCAGTTTCTACTAAAAATAGAAAAATTAGTTAGACATCATGGTACACACCTGTAGTCCCAGCTACTTGGGAGGCTAAGGCAAGAGGATTGCTTGAGTTTGAGGTGACTGAATGATGATGACACCATGGCACTCTACCCAGGGTGACAAAATGAGACTCTGTCTCTAAATAAATTAATTAAATAGGCTGGCCGCAGTGGCTCAAGCTTGTAATCCCAGCCCTCGGGGAGGCTGAGGTAGGTAGATTGCTTGAGCTCACAGGTTCGAGACCAGCTTGGGCCAGAGCGAGACAGACCCTGTCTCTAAAAACTAGCCGGATGTTGTGGGTGCCTATAGTCCCACCTACTTGGGAGGCTGAGGCAAGAGAATCACTTGAGCCCAAGAGTTTGAGGTTTCTGTGAGCTATGACGCCATGGCACTCTACCAAGGGTGACAAAGTGAGACTCTGTCTCTTAAAAAAAAATTAGGCTCGGTGCCTATAGCTCAGCAGCTAGGGCGCTAGCCACATACACCAGAGCTGACAGGTTCGAATCCAGCCCAGACCTGCCAAACAACAATGACAACTACAACCGAAAAATAGCTGGGCATTGTGGCGGGCGCCTATAGTCCCAGCTACTTGGGAGGCTGAGGCAAGAGAATCGCTTAAGCCTAAGAGTTTGAGGTTGCTGTGAGCTGTGATGCCATGGTACTCTACCCAGGGTGACATAGTGAGACTCTTGTCTCAAAAATAAATAAATAAAAATTAATTAAATAAACAATAAAGAGTGCAAAAGCCAGATGTAGTATTGTGCTCCTGTAATCCCAGCTTCTTGGAAGGCCAAGGTGGGAAGATGACGTGACCAGTGAGTATGCTATGATTACACCTGTAAATAGCCACTGCACTCTCCAGCCTGGTAACACAGCAAGACCCTGTCTCTTTAAAAAAAAAAAGAAAGTAGGGTTGGGAGTATATGGTGACTCAGGTCTGTAATTCCAGCTCTGTGAGTGGCTGAGATGAAAAGATCATTGAGGCAAGAAGTTTGAGACCAAGTTGAACAACAAAGCAAGACCCCCATCTCTACAAAAAATTTTAAAAATTAGGTATGGTTTAAAGCAATGACTGAAAAAATGACATGAAGGCTGTGTTGACCAGTTTGATGGAAGTATTTCAAAATGCATGTGAAAACCCCACACTGTACCCCAGAAGTGCATTAATGTACATAGTT
>CAUYTI010087141.1:0-17908 GCA_963575145.1 Galago senegalensis
TTTCTTGTATTTGCCTGTTCACGTTTCTTTCATGTACTTTTATTGTCTTTTTACATAGAATTTGTTATTACTCTTCATAGCAAAAGTTAAATAGTGGAATTGAATGACTTAAAGGGTGGGCAAGGGACTTGAAGAGAAACTACTTTTTCAAAAATAAATTCGATTGTTAGTATTATATTCTTTATTATATTCTTTAAAACTGGAACACATTTTAAATGGGAAAGATTGATGATTTTTACAGGCATTATGGCCCAGGGGTGGGAGGGAAGTTTGAGTATCCCCTGTTCCTGCTCAGCTCTCTGCTCCAGCACTGGGCCGGAGGTGGGATCTGTTCTCTCTGAACGGTTGTTTAGGCCTTGAGAACACTCTCAGTTATTGGAAGGGCTGGGACTGGGGATCAGAACCAAGGCTTGAGACGTGGGAGGTGGGGGTTAGAGAAGACTGGCAGGGCACTTGCCATGTCTGAGAAAGGGATCCCTATGCCTTAGGGCTGAGGGAAAGGAAAGGGCCTTAATGACCATGGATGCCTGCACTCTACTCTAATCTTTCTGTGAGCCATAGAGGGGCTTTGACTGTAAAGGTGACATGATTCCATTCACATTTTAAGAAAATCTTCTTACTTGAGAGCATGGATTATAAGCAGGCAAAGGTGGGAGCAGAGACTGTCAGGAGCCATTGCACTTCTAGAAGTCTGACCAGGAGAGTCCACAGACCGGATGGAGATGAAGAAAGCAGAAAGGAATAGCTGGAGGCAGGTTCTAAGTACAATTTGAAGATAGAATGTCAGAGATGGCTGAAAGACGGAATAGAGGGGAGGAGTGGATGGCTCTGGGGTTTCGGGGTGTCATTCCAGCTCTTGCCCTACTCACAGTCCTCTCTGCAGCTCTAACCTCCTTTTAGCCACCCTCCTGAGTCCCAGACCCATATTTTCAACTACCCTTTGCACACCAAAGGCAGTACATCTCTACTTCTTGTTTAATTACAAAACTTGAGAGTTTGGTTTTTCTTTAATTTAATTTAATTTATTTATTTTGAGACAGAGGGTCATTCTGTCACCCAGGCTAGAGTACCATGGCATCATCATAGTTCACAGCAACCTCAAACTCCTGGGTTTAGGTGATCCTCCTGCCTCTGCCTCCTGAGTAGCTGGGACTACAGATGTGAATTTGGATTTTTAAAATATTTATTTCCATTTATGTTGCTTCTCAACATCAGATCCATTTCTAAGAATCAAGAGACTCTGCCTTCAAAGCAGCTGTCAGTCCCATGCCTTCTCTCTTCCCTTGAGGCGCCTTCATGCAGGCCCTACCCTCCTGTCTCCCTCCCTCACACTGGGCTCTGCTCTCCCTGGCTGATGGGCACACTGCTTGCAGACTGATCTTCCAGAAGTGAAAAGTCCAGTAATTTCACCCCTGGGCTCAAAAACTATTAATGTTTCCTTACTGATGAAGCCTCTATCCCTGGCACTCAAAAGCTTCTGACATGTAAATGCCAGCTCATTATGGAGCACCATCCAGGAAATGGGCCGAGGTGGTGGGAAAGAGGACACGGCAGCAGATGGGTGCTTGAGTTGTATATGAGCTGAATGACTATGGGGCTGTGCCCGGCCTGGCCTGGTGTTAACAAGTTAAGAGCTTGTCTTCTTCATGAAGCCCTTTCAGAAAAAAAATCATTCATGTTAGGATTAGTCCCATCCCTGTTCAGGAGAAATAAGTACCTGAAGCAAACAGTTGTGGACATTGGCTGGTTGTGTCTGCCCACACTGCTCCTCCTTCAGGGTGGGAATGTGCCAGCCTTGGTTTTTAACTCCCTTTCCCCAGTGACGGGTGCAGAGCATGGGCACATGACCCAGCAGCACCAGCCAAAGACACTCCAGAGGTTTGTTATTTGGACCCCAGAAGAGGAAATATTGCTGCCCTCCCCAGAGGTGTCGAGCAGTAAGAACAGGTGAGCCCGGAGCTGCTGGCGACCACCTTTCCATCACACAGTGAGCACCTGCTCGACTATGAGGCCAACAAAAGGAAACTGGAGCTGAGAGAGTGGCAGAGCCTGAAGTCGCAGTTACTCAGAACCAGTGGAAGCTAGGAGAGTGGGACCGGAGGCAGGAAGGCTGAAGTATTCAGCCCACCATCCCCATCACAGTGAGTCAAAGCTTTATTTCACCTAAACCTGTCCTTGGCCCTTGGAGTGCTCTTTTTCCAGGACCATCCATCCCAGCCCTCCAGCCAGGCAGGGCCTGACCTGGTTTCCTCGCCCCTCCCAGCTCCCAGGAGGCATCTTCATGGGCGTCAGTCCCGGCTCCTCTCTGCCCACCTCACACATCCCTGCCTCCCTGGAGCTTCACTGCCTCTGCTCTCACAGCCACCCAGCTGCCACCCACTCCATGTCCCCAGTGGGTCATTTCAACTCGAAATAGAACTAATTACCTGTAAAACATTTTAGGCATTATTCAAGGTAATATAGGATACGAGAATGCCACAGAGTTAGTTACAAAATATAACTTCATTTATCTGAGATCAAAAACAGGAATATTAGTGTGTCTCTCTCCCCAAAATACTTTAAATTAGATAGGTTTGAATTATCTGATATTTTCCTATTGACATAATAGTGTGTCGATTCAGCAGGAGAACGACAATTGCTGTCCATGATTTTGAATAAACTAATAATAGATCGAAGCAATTTTATTGCCTTTCATTCTACATTTGGGATTGGATTCTCTCCGTGCCTCCTCTGAGAAAACACAGGATGTTTTGGGCTGAGTACTAACTCTGTCAGGCCATTACAGTTGCTGTTCTAGAATACTAAATGTGACACTTGTGGCCAAGTGGCATTAATGCACCTTTCAAAAGTGCCCAGTTTTCTCCTTGGAAGTAATTTCAGCAGCATAAGACTACAAGTGAGTAACTTCTGATAAGCAATTAGCACATATCAAATCAAGGCATAATAGTCAAGGTTTTATCCTGTTGCTAGAGATATAACAGGGGTTGCCCATTAACAAGCATCTGTGAAAAACTACTGCTATTATATTGTGGAAACAGTTGGCAATATTCAAATCAAGACAACTCAACCATTTAAATAGATGTATTTTTAATCATAAAGTGTCACTGTTCCAGACCTGTTTTTCCTATTAACATGTTGGAGATAATGTTAATGAGATTTAGTTAGTGTTTGAAGAGCAGCTGAAGTCTTATTACGAGAGGCAGCAGAAAAGGACACAGCAGCATTCTTCTGAAGCTGTGAATCATTACTTATCTGTGTGAAATCCGATGATGCTTAAATCTATATGTGAATCATCTTAGCACAGAAACACAGACTTTGATGACAATGCAAAATGTCTCTCAAACTCTCTTCTACACTACATTATTTTTCACATCCTAAAATGGAAAAAATCCCGCGAGTGGGGACATTTTAGTGGGGATAGGAGAGGGTCCCAAGTTGCTATTTCAGAAAACAGCTCATTTTCTGAAGTCTTAATGAATTTGTGGTACCAATCACTGGGTACCACATCTCCTTTAAAAACCAATATCTCCTTTAAAAACAGAATGCCTTGTGGGTGCCTGAGAAGTCCTGGGGGACCATGGTGTGTTCCTTTGGACACCTCTCCCCTCTCTCTCTAGTGCCCTCCAACTTGGTGACAGTCAACTGGACCCAGAGTGGTTCCCTGACACAACTAAGACAGTCAATCATTGCCTGGAATATGGTAAATAATAAACAGCATTCATTAACCAGATTTTTTCTCTTACAAATGTAAATTAAGAAAAATCTGCTATGTGGGCGTGGTGGCTCATGCCTATAATCCTAGCACTCTGGGAGGCCAAGGCAGGTAGATTGCTTGAGCTCAGGAGTTCCAGACCAGCCTGAGGAAGAGTGAGACCCAGTCTCTACTAAAAACAGAAAAAATTACCTGAGTGTGGTCAGTGCCTATAGTCTCAGCTACTCAGGAAGGTGAGGCAGGAGGATCGCTTGAGCCTAAGAGCTGGAGGTTACTGTGAGCTATGATGCTGTGGCACTCTACCCAGGGTGACAGAGTGAAACTATCTCAAAAAAAAGGAAAAGAAAGGGAGGGAAGGAGGGAGAAAAGGAGGAAGGAAGGAAGGAGAAAGAAAAATCTAGTATATAAGAAAATAGGTAATAGGAGATGCAGCTGGAAAGATGCATGTAGAATTGTCCTTCAAAAAGGCCACATTCATTTCTGAAATTTTTAGGAAATAGAAATTATGGGCATAAGAAGATGTGTTGGGTGGCCCCCTGGCTGAGACTCAGATGAGTGAAGGAGGCCTGGAAATCCTCTGCACATTCCCAGGATGTGGGAGGGCCCTGCCATGGCATCACATACATTCCCAGCTTCCCTGAGGTCACATGTGCAAAGCAGGTCTGACAGGCCAGGGGAGGAGAGGAGGAAAGTGGCAGAGGCTGTACTGCAGGGAGCAGCCTCAGAACTGAGAAGGAAAAATCCCATGAGCAATGAGGTCCAGTCAGTGGGCTGGGTCTTCCACAGGGACTCAGGTCCTGGGAGAGAAGGGGAGTTTTGGATACAGGCTGAGGCTCCATCTGAAAGCCACAGACTTTGCTTCACCATCTCTACCCTACAAGGAGCAGTATGAGAGAACCAAAAGAACTTTGACCGTTCGCCCTCGTAAGCCCCCACCTCCAAATCAGCCAGACTGTTTCCCACAGAAAGAGGCACACACAGGTAAGTGAGCAGGTGCCCTGGGCACATCAGTAGTCAGGGCTGGTCGGCACCACCACCTCCCCACATACCCTGAGACAGGGCAGAGGCGAGGTTTTGCCACTTGGCAAGTAGAGACACAATCCAATGGATCCGGGGTTAATTACTCAAGGACATTTCCCAGATTAAGCTGGTGGAGCCGAGGAGATTTCCATCAGGATTTCCTGTGTAAGCAGAGAAGGCAGGTCAGTAGTGAGATGGGATAGAGACACACTGAGAAAAGCAAAACCACATGACCCTGGAGAGGACTGACCCGAGGACTACGGATAATTTTAGTTTTAAATTAAGTCCTCGTGTTCCTTTACCATAACACCCCCAACCTCCGTTTTCCTCAGTGCCTCGAATGAGTCTCTACTTCTTACAACAGAAAAACAACTTAGTTAAACAACAAAATTAAGAGATCTAAGTAGAAGTAGTTCCATCATGTCTTTGATATCCAGCAAATCATAGCCTTGTTGGTGTTTGTACCAGCCACTAATGTGGGCGTCCTTTTCCTGCCTGTGTCCCAGCCCCCATGCCTCGGCCTGTCCTTGTGACAGCTGATGTGCTTACACTGTTCTTAAATGGACACATGCCAGGCTGCTCACCTCTGCTCCAAATCAAGTTCAAGATGGATCCTAGAGATAGCAACGATTGTATTTAGTTACGTTTTTATGAAATTCCAGATGCTTTGCTTGGTTTGCTGCACTTTTGTCATCTCATTAGACCTTCTGTGACTACTCATTGTGGAATTATAATAGCAGCGGTTGTATTAATAAGGAAACTGAGATTCAGAGATGTGAAGTGATGCGCATAGGAAGTTGCGGAACAGAAATGAGAACACAGGAGTCGTGATGCCACAGCTCAAGCTAGCTGTGCCAGGTCATGCCCACTTTGTTAGTGAAGGATTTGGGTTAGTCTCCTCTGTCTGCTGGTTACACTGAGGACTGAGAGTGGCATTACCTTGGTGGTGCATCTGAGAGGAGACAGAGGAAGAGAAACAGAGGCAGGAATGCGGCAGAGAACATCTGCACAGGAAGTAGAAGGAGAGAAGCCAGAGGAAGCAAGGTGGCAGCTGAGTGGGCGATGTCCCAGGGATGACAGAGGAAGTGGAGGCTGGGAAAGCCCTTCCAAGCAAGCAGAGTGCCACTTGGCACTGCCCCACCTCACCACTACCTACCAACCGTGTCAGTCAGATCCATATTTCCCAGTCTCATGATCACCAAAATTAAAGGTATAATCACAATTAGAAACAAATGAGGCACCAAATCTGATAGCCAGTTGAGTCTAGAAAGCAATATTTGGCATTTTATCAGCAACAAAGTACAAGTTTCTGTTTATAAATTTGGAATATTTCATATTGCACAATTCCCCCTATTTCCCCCTACAGCCGCCAGTGCTATTTGACATCCATTTGGTATCTGGACCAAACCCAAGTGTTTGCTGGCAGGAGCAGCTTTTACTGGCTTGGACATCCTTGCATCTTGCTTGTGAGAACAGTGTCTGGAGCCAGACTGCATGAGTTCAAGTCCTGCCTCTGAAATTTGATGGGGGTTTGCCCTTAGGAAATCACTTCACTCTTCAGTGCCAAGTTTCTCGGGGTGCTTGGGGTGACAACCCCATGAATTGCCTCAGATTGAAGGGCTCCTCAAGATGTGAGAATTCCAGCGCTAAAACTGAGAAAATCTCAGGCAAACTGGGACAAGTTGATCACCCAAAGATAAAATCAGATATTGCAGGCAAAGCAACAAGAACCTCGGTGTTCAACATCTGTTGCCTATTGATGCTGAACCAGCTGTTAATGTGACTGTTGGCACAGCCCTGGTTTTCCTGAACTCGGGGCTCTGGGAATAGGTTTGATCTTTTCTAAAGGGCAGGACCCCTTCAATTTCTACAAAGCCCTAGAATCACTAAGAATAAGACAATGAAGCCTGCCCTGACAATGAAGCCCATTAGCAGAGGGAGGATGGCTTTTGGCCGGAGACACCATCTTTCAATAATTCACCAAAATGATGAACACAAAGGGAAAAAGGAGAGGCACCCCATAATGTTCTCTAGGCCTTTTAGAAAACATGGAGTTGTTCCTTTGGCCACATACATGCGAATCTACAAGAAAGGTGATACTGTAGACATCAAGGGAATGGGTACTGTTCAAAAAGGCATGCCACACAGATGTCACCATGGCTAAACTGGAAGAGTCTACAGTGTTACCCAGCATGCTGTTGGCATTGTTGTAAACAAACAAGTTAAGGGCAAGATTCTTGCCAAGAGGATTAATGTTCGTATTGAGCATATTAAGCACTCTAAGAGCCAAGATAGCTTCCTGAAACGTGTGAAGGAAAATGATCAGAAAAAGAAGGAAGCCAAAGAGAAAGGGACATGGGTTCACCTGAAGCACCAGCCTGCTCCCCCCAGAGAAGCCCACTTTGTGAGAACCAACGGAAAGGAGCCTGAGCTCCTGGAACCCATTCCCTATGAATTCATGGCATAAAGCATATAACATAGCACACAGGAGTTACCAGTGGATCCATGCTTTTAGGTGTAAGAACCTATTTATTCCCCCAAGCTCATAGCATAATAGGTGTACAGCATAGCACACAGGATAACCAATTAGACCCCATGTAACAGTGATACACGGTGCTGGAACCTATTTCCCATGAATTCAAAAGTCAATGTTTTGTCACATTCAATGGCAAGATGCCTCCCTGAGCTACTGGAGCCTCTTCCCTATGAATTCATGGGATGGTAGTTAAAACAATAGCCTAAAGATGTGTGTTGTTCGTTCACTACAAATGTGATTTTTTTTTTTTTTTGCTGCAAAGAAATATTAAACCAAATTTTAATGTATCCTAAAAAAAAAAAAAGCAGAGGGAGGATGAGCCAGACCCCGTCTGACCCAGAGTAATGCCCGAAGACCCTCACCCTTCCCCAGACTGGCAGCGTGCTGGCCACATGGCAGGTCCACACTGACGGAGCTTCATTACCAAGTGAAGATGTCCAGTCGGTGGAGTCAGACTCCCCTCAGAACACTCTGACTCCTCCAAAGAGTTCCAGGGGAGTTTCTGAAGACGAAAAGGGATAGCAAAATCGGGCCGCCCCTGCACACTTTGATCTGCCTCCCTGGAGGTTTCATTTCTTACAGATGCTACACATAGTTCTTCCCTGCGGGCCTTGTGTGTCGTCTTGTGCCTCGTCTCAGATACAGGACAGAACGGTGTGTGCTTCAGGACAGTGTTTATGGTCTATGCATTTTAGACAGCTTGGATGTGATCAGTGGCAGCTTATCCTCTTTAAACCTCAGTTCCCAGTTTGCAAAGTTGAGATGCTTGCTAGTATTTACTAAGCACTTACTATGTGCTGTACATGTGACACAAAATATCTTAATTACTTCTCAGGACAGAACAAATATATGCATTTGAGAAATCACATATTTTAGGACTCTGAAGCACAGAGATACTAAGTAACCCATCCAAGATCACACGGCTTGCAAGGGGCAGAACCAGACTCAAAGTCATGAAGTCCAGCCCTAGAACTCAAACTTTTAACAAGGAGTATTCTGACTCTGTACCCACCTCTCTGGGTTTTTGTGAAAAACAAAGTACCATGTACAACATTTATACATTGTAAACACCCCATAGATGATAGGAGGAGGTATTTTTTAAGAGGGAGAAGAGCTGAGAAAATAGTCAAAGTAAATGGTTCAGTATCAGTATCCTTCTTTCCTTCCTTCCTTTCTTCCTTTCTTTATTTTGAGACAGTCTCACTCTGTCACCCTGAGTAGAATATCATGGCATTGTCCTAGCTCATAGCAACATCAACCTCTTGGGCTCAAGCAAGCCTCAATATACTCTTCATTCAGTATAACAATAGTGACTCTACTAAACCAGCCAGACACTATTAGAAAAATTTAATGAGTATTTTATTGAGCACAAACTCATTGACAAGTGCTGTGCAAAGAACTTGTGGTATAGCTGTGAGCAAAAATAGACACTGTAACTATCCTCCTAAAGCTTATAGCCTAGGGAAAGAGATAGAAGTTGATTAAATCAACCCAGTCCAAAGAGGAGAAATAATGAATAGTCAAAAAAAGAAATTAAGAAAACACTTCCATTTGTAACATCATTGAAAGAATAAAATATGGGCTTGGCACCCATAGCTCAGCAGTTAGGGTGCCAATCACATACACTGAGGCAGGAGGATTGAACCCAGCCCAGGCCTGCTAAACAACAAAGACAACTGCAACAAAAAAATAGCTGGGTGTGGTGGTGGGCGCCTGTAGTCTGAGCTACTTGGGGGGCTGAAGCAAGAGAATCACTTAAGCCCAAGAGATTGATGTTGCTGTGAACTGTGATGCCACAGCACTCTACTGAGGGCTACATAATGAGACTCTATCTCAAAAAAAAAATAAATAATAAAATATGTACTTCAAAATAAACTTAAACGAAAGAGGCGCCAGCCACGTACACCTAAGGTGGCAGGTTCGAATCCCCAGCCCGGACCCACCAAACAACAATAACAGCTGCAACCAAAAAATAGCCGGGCATTGTGGTGGGCACCTGTGGTCCCAGCTACTTGGGAGGCAGAGGCAGGAGACTCGCTAGAGCCCAGGAGTTGGAGGTTGCTATGAGCTGTAATGCCATGGCACTCTACCCAGGAGGATAGCTTGAGGCTCTGTCTCAAAAAAAAAAAAAAAAAAAAAACTTAAACAAAAGAGGCAAAAGATTTGTACACTGGAAAACTATGAAGCATTGCTAGAAGAAATGGAAGAAAACACAAAATAAGTAGAAAGAAATCTCATCTTCATGAATTCAAAAACATAATTATTGTTAGAATATCAATACTATTTTAAGATGATCTACAAATTTAATGCAATTCCTACCAAAATCCCAATGGCATTTCTTATAGAAATAGAAAAATCCATTCTAGAATTTATATAGAAACTCAAGGGTTCCTGAATAACCAACACTATTGACAATAATTTATCCTTTTCCAACAATTTTAAAAAAGGACAAATTTGGAGGCCTCATGCTTCCTGATTTCCTAACTTATTACAAAACTACAGTAATCAAAACAGCACTATATGGGCATAAAGGCAGAATGTATAGACCAAGAAAACCTAGAAATAAACCCTCGCATGTGTGGTCAAATGATTTTGACAAGGTTATCAAGACCATTCAATGGGAAAAAGACAGCCTTTTAAACAAAAGGTGTTAGACAGACTAAATATCTACATGCAAAAGAATGAAGCTGGACCAGGACCTTATACCATATACAAAATTGTCTCAAAATGAGAGTTAAAACTATAAACCTCTTAGAAGAAAACCTGGGGAGAAAAGCTTCTTGACATTGAATTTGACAATGATTTCTCAAATATGACAAGAAAAGTACAGGCAACAAAAGTAAAAATAGACAAAATCTAAAGCTTCTATGCATCAAAGGATACAGTCAACAGAATGAAAAGAAAATTTCAGGAATGGCACAAGATATTTGCATATCATGTATCTGATAAGGGGCTAGCATCCAGAATATATAAAGAACTACAATTCAACAACAGAACACAACCCAATTAGTAAACAAGCAAAGGACTTGAATACACATTTCTCCAAAGATACGTGAATGGCCTGCAAACAGGCGAAAAAAAAGGTTCAATATCACCATCAGGGAACTGCAGACCAAAGCCAGAGGGAAATATCACCACACAGCGTTAGGATGGTAACTATTTTTAAAAAGTATTGGTGAGGATGTGGGGAAATTGGTATCCAGAGTAGTCAAATTTATAGAGATGGGAAGTTAAAAAAGTGGTTGTCAGGGCGGGGTAGTGAAGGGGGAGTTGTTTAATGGTATAGAGTTTCAGTTTGCAAGATGAGAGGAGTTCTAGAGATTGGCTGCACAGCCATGTGGATATACTTAACACCACTGAACTGTCCAACTAAAAATGATCAAGATGGTGAATCTTATGTTATTTGTATTTTACCACAATTTAAAAAGTAAATTTTAAAAATTAGAGGTGTTTGCTATGATGGCTGAAGGTGAAGAATAAAAGACCTTCAGCTACTGTGGTGAAGAGCAGAATGCCAGTTCACCCATAAGGAGATACACCGTGAGAGAAGGCCGCGTCGATGCGAGCAAGGTTTGCAGGGAAGACAAGAGGTAGAGAGAACTTCATGCACGGCACGGTCCTGGGAGGCAGGGATATCCATTCACTTAGGATGCTTTGTATTGAGTAAGTACAAACATTTGTTTCACTTTTTGAAAAATGGGACATAACTTACAAACATAGATTGCAAAAATCTTAAGTGAAAAACTCTACAAATTTAGTAAGACATTTTGAATCCGGTGACAGTCAAAAAAGGTGCCACTGTATTTCCTTTACCCTCCTCCCCATTCCCTGGAGGCAATGGGGGGCAGTAGGCTGAGGAAACTGCAGCAGGGAGCTGGGTGGCACTGAAGGAAACTGCAGGGACAGGCAACTAAATGCTCCAGGAAGGAAGGAGAGACACTGCTGGGGGAGCTGGTGAATGTCCCTGAGGGTCCCTGGACTGGATGGTAATGTTACATGACGCAAACTTCCTGATTATGGTTTGCGTATTGCAAACCTGATTATGGTTTGCGTATTGCAGTTATGTCACATCTTTGCCTTTCCAAAATGTGCACTGATGCATTTAGGGGTTGGTGGAGAGAGAGAGAAAGAGAACTAATGTGTTAAATGTTAACAACTTGGATATCTGTGTGAAGGAGAGATGATAGTTCTGTTGATTTCTCTTGCAACTTTTCTAAAAGTTTGACATTGTCTTTTTGTTTGTTTGTTTGTTTGTATTGTTGAGGATTCATTGAGGGTAAAAGAAACAAGGTTACACTGGCTATATCTGTTAGGTAGAGTCCCTCTTACAATCCTGTCTTGCCCCCCAAAAGGTGTGGCACACACCAAGACCCACCCTCTCCCTCCTTCACTCTCTTTGGTCTTCCTTTCCCCTTCCCCTTCCTCCTTCCTTCTCTCTCTGCTCTCCCCTTACCCCACCCGCTGCGTGTCATTAATTGTCCTTATATCAAAATGGAGTAAATAGGATTCATGCTTCTCCATTCTTTTTTTTTTTTGGAATGGCAAGTGTTTGCATTTATTATCGTTGTGTATTCTCCCCCTTTTCCCTAAATCTAAGCTGAATGATCTACTGCCAACTGGCACCAATTCTCCAAAGTGTGTGCGGTGCAAGAAACACACTTGTGCAATCCTCTTTAGTAGGAGATACACGAGGCAATTGTCCACTTCTGATGCCCAGAAACAGAGGAACTCAGAGGGCTTCTTGGCTGGAGGGAGGGTGAGAGAGGGCCTGTTGCCTTTGGTCGGAATTCATCGCGAACAGCTGGATGTCGCGGGTTCCAGTAGAGGCCCACTGCTGAGTTGTAGCCAAGAGATCAGACATAGGGAATGAAAAACTCCTCTGGCTACTCCTCTTCCACATATTTGAATTTCAATTCTGGAAATTTCTTTAGTCTGTCTTTGGGCAGTGCAACAACACCTTGCTTAATGATTTCCAGGACCCACTTCACTGGCAGCTCAGCTCCAGCTTGCAGCAACCTTGAGCTAAAGAAGGTGGTCACCAGATCAATATTTTGCATTATATCCGGAAATGAAGGATGAGTTCAAAACTGTTCAAAGAGGTTCTGTTTGTAAAGCAGTGCATACACCAAGTTTGGGTTGTGGTGAAGGGAATTTGTCAGGCAGGAATTGATGATCTCTAACATCATTCGAATCACTTCTTCAATGACATTTAGGTCTTGTGCATAATCTGGCAGAGGAACATCATTAGAACTCAGCGAACCTCTCAAGGACTGGGTGGCTTGGTCCAGAACTTTGTTGTGTTTTTTATACAGCAAAGAAAACAAACTGATGGTCCTCTGAGCAGCGTGCTGACGGAGAGAACAGAACTGCACCGACATATTTGCTAAAGCTGCCTAACAATTTGTGTGAAGATACTTGTCTCTCATCCTCATCATGCTGGACTGGATGGTTCTTATTACAACCAGTATCAGAAGACTCCCCAAGGAAATGTCAGTTAAAACTCGTTCTGAGTACCAAGTAATATTTTTTAATATCTGCAATGGGGAAGAAAAGTTGAAGTAAAAGTGATTGCTTTAAAAATAAAGAATTGCTCCATGTCCATAATTTGTGATAAGTCACAGCTTTGCTCTGAAGGTGACTTTTAAGCAGTCAGAGAGAGGCAAAGAGTGCGAATGAGCCTGGATCTCCCCCCAGAGATGCACAGTGTCCTGTTACGGCTCGGGCGGCAGAGCAGGCAGCGCTGGTGCACACCTGCAGGCCTAAGCAAGCAAGGATGGTTTTCCAAATCAGGCTGAGACGTTTCCACAGCAGACCTGTAACAGGAGCATCAGAGAGAGGGAGGGAGAAAGACTCAGACAGACAGACAGACAAACAGACACAAAAGTCGGGCAGCCAAATCTGAGCTGCCTCAAAGGAGGTAAAATGCAAAGAAAAATAACACAACCAACAGGCTCAGTTGAACACTAAAAGTCCCTCATGTTCCCTTCCATTAAGATCACTCCTGTGTCCTTTCTCCTTGACTCCAAGAGAGTCAATGTACCATATTCTTCTCTATCTATGCACAAAAAGGGAAGAGAGTTCTGGGTTAATTCTTCAGGGGATATACCGGTGATTTATGTGGAAGATAACCCAGGAAGCAGGACTGAGGGACTAGGGAGTATAAGGCAGGAAAGGAGGAAAAGCCTCTGCAAACGTGCCATCAAGGTCACTACTGTGAACAAAGTGGAAGCATCCACAGAATTGTCTACCAAAGAACCAGAAGCTGAGGCACCTATCCACTGGCCTCTAGCCCTCATGGGTGAGCCCTGTTCCCAAAGTATTTTCCTTGTACTTTGCTGTGTTTGCATTGGAACCTTGCAGGCTCCTAGGCCTTCAGATAAGACCCTGAGGTGAAGGCAGAAAGAAGAGGATGGGAAAAAGTCAGGAGGAGCCTCAACTTTCAAGGAATGTTCACTGTAGCAGCTGGTGAAATCAGAAGTAAGTCAAGGGGATGTTACTGGGACACCAAAAGCATCTGAAATGCACGACCCCTCCTCTTCCCAATGATTCCATCCCCTATCCTACCTAAACTACTCTCTCCCTTGATTAGAGCTTAGCCCTTCTCATTACCAATAACTGCTACTAGTAATAGCCTAAGTTTAATTTCGCCCTCCAACTACTACTTCCCAGCTTTCCTGCTATGTCTCTCTTGCTGGGACTCCAAGAATCCTTAGTACAGTACTTCTATCCTACCATCTTTTCACTGTTCTTCCCCTCCTGATTCAGCTTAAATTCAGTGACCATTCATCATACTCACTCCCTTGCAAATATGTTCAACTCCCTCTACCATGCTCCTGTAGGAGAATCCCAACCACGGTTACAGCCTATTTTATACCTAATTAGTACATGCACCTAAGGCTTTAGAATCAAACAGATCCTGTTGCGTGTGAGCAGTGAGACCTTGGGCACATCACCCAACCCTGCTGAATCTTGGTTTCCTTAGCTATGCTGAATCATCTTAATTAAAATTTGAGACAACCAGTCTCATGCTGGCACTTAGGGCTGCCCAGGAATCATATACTTCCTTAGTCCCTTCACTTTTCCTCCATCACAGATAATAATTTCCTATCTCTTCCCTTTCTCCTTTTTTTATAAACCTCAAAACATCCTCACTATCAGCTGATGACCTGACATCCAACTTCCACCAGAGAAAAGCGGCACTCGGAAGAGATGAGTCCATCTACTGCCCCACGCCCATCTACTGCCCCACGCCCATCCACCAGGTGTGGCTGTCCACGGCCCTAGCCAAGGTGAACCTCTCCCTATTTGTGCCGTAAGTGCCATCCTTTGTCCTTATCAAGAACGTGGTTCTGGCAAATTTTCTACCTATTTTCTGCATCATTAGTTTTTTGTTTTCCTTCTAAACAATAGTTCATATCCATCAGCCACCTCTGAGTCCTCTTTTTCTCAATGTGAAGTTTAAGTGTCTCCACAGGAGGGATTAAATTCCAGCATCAAATGTATTCATCTATGTAAAGTGCATAAAACCGTGTCTGATAAACAGCATTCTATGTCTCAGCTCTTATTATTACATTTATTGAGCACTTTCATGTATAATACATCATACTACATTATGCTTTGCACGTATTACCATAATTAATCCTTATAGGAACTGTGATGTAGATGCTGTTTTAATTTTTTTTTCGGGGGGGGGGTCTCACTTTGTCGCCCTGGGTAGAGTACCATGGCGTCACAGCTCACAGCAACCTCAAACTCCTGGGCTGAAGCGATTCTCCTGCCTCAGCCTCCCAAGTAGCTGAGACTACAGGCGCCTGATGCAAGAGCCGGCTATGAAGTTAAGACTCAGCAGGGTCAAGTAATGCACCCAATGTCTCACATCTGTTTGGTCCTATTTTGTTCTAAAGCACATGCTCTTCAGCACTGTACAAGGGATTCTTAGCCATTAGTGCACAGAAAATCACCAGGGACGCTTGGGGAAAAGGCAGGTTTGGGACCTAACTCTTGCCCTACAACATCAGAATCTTCAGAGGGTGGAGCCTGGAAATCGGCTTTTTAAAACTACTCACCCAAGATTATTTTGATGTAAGCGATCAACTATGTTTGAGAAACTCCTTTCTATATGTATATCCTTTAGTCCACGAGCAGAAAACAAATGAGAAGAATAAAGCAAACCGCTAACAGTGGGTATTTTAGGAGATAGGAGAAAGAAGCATGGAGGAAAATTACATTTGTGATTTCAAAGCCCAGACTGAGAAGTACATGGGAAAAGTGGAGCTCTGCTGTCCAGGAGGAACAGACTACAAGAAAAACATAAAAATTCGTCATGAGAAAATTCCTGAGGGGGAAAAACTTTAAACATTCCAAGCAGAAATACTGAAAAACAATCAAAACATTCGGGCAAGATTTATGAATTCACAGTATATGAGGAAATTCTATTTGCTTCCAGACGGCAGAAACATGTTATCACAAAGGAAAGATAAGCAGGCCAGCGTTAGAGCTCTCACCTTGAACTCTACATGTATGAAGGAAAACACGTTATCCACAGGGCTTCGAGGGACTCTATTGTAATGCTAGAATTCTACACCTGCAGAAATTATCACACACGTGGAAAAATAAAGAGGTAGGTACTCCAAAACACACCAGGAACCATTCATGCACCATTTCAGGGGGAAAACAACTACTACACACGGAAGCATTCAGCACTCCTCCTTAAGAGCGTAGCACCACAAATCCAGAAGAATCCCAGAGGGGAATAGGGCTACAAACAGCAGCAAAAACAGGGCGACTGCATGAAATCAGGAACATTTAAGTCTAAATAATATATGGTTGTAACTTTGTTCTTCTAAGGGATCAATAAATAGATATTTCTCACAAGTCTGACCAAAAACATTGCAGACAATGGTAGAAATCAGAAGGCAGTATAGAAACAGATGAAGAAGAATTTAACTCATGTCAATATATTTTAAGGTGCAAGCATACACAGGGGTCTTCCCTACATAGATGTTTACCAAGTTCCACTCTCTGGCAGGCCCCATGCCACCAGCAGCCACATTGCAAACAATCCCACCCTGAACTATCTTGCAGTCTTCCACTCAGGCTGACATACAACAAACACCCACCATGTGGTGGGTAAATATTGCTTGTAAAATGATAAGTAAAAAATGAACAATTAATTATGGAGAAGAATTAACCTACATGTAAAATAACAGTAGCTGAAAAAATTCAAAGCACTGATTTTTGCCAGCTAAATTTTTGTAACAAGTGAGGTGTTCAACGCTTCTGATGCATTCTCTAAGGCAGAAGTCCTCAGAAGTGTGATCCTGGGATAAAGAGAGGTTCCCGAGACCTTTCTGGAGAATTTTCGAAGTCAAAACTACTTTCATAATACTAAGACATTATTTTCTACTCTCCTTCTCTCACAAGTGGAACTTCCCATAGGCGACATGTCTTGAAAGACCAACAAATTGAATACAGAAGCAGCCATGAGAATCTATTTGTCTTCTGTTAAGGCAATTCATTTGCAAAAACATACAAAAAAAAAATGCCACTCTCCTCGCTAAATTATTGTTTGTGGAAAACAGTGATTTCTGTAAAAAATGTTATCGATGCCAACATATAATGGGGATTTAATTATTATTTTATAATGACTTACATAAATATTTTAAAAAGAGACCAGTTTTAATTTCTAATGTAGCAAATATGCAGAACTATCACCCATATAAACAGTTCTACAGTGTCCTCAGTAAGTACTTTGAAGGTGACCATAGTGATGTTCAGCTATGAGGTATGTGGCACTTTGTCTGGGATGAGACTGCAAACTTAACTGGCAGACCCTGTATGACAACAGCTCTGACCGCCATTCCAGAAAGAGTTCCAAAACTGCTTTGAAGGGGGAGGAGATGCTGGCCTCGGCGCACAGCTTCCCACAGGGAGTACCTTGAAGGTGACTGTAAAGATAACCAGCAATGAGGTGTGTAGCTCTTTTTCTAGGATGAGTTTGTGAACTTAACTCCCCGACTTTGTCCATTGTTTCTCCCTTCTTGGCTCCTTTATTTAGAAATAAATTATCCCAGGTCATCTATATTTGGAATGGAGGTCATTAGTTCTTAATGTCTGCTTATATAATGTCAATTATACAACTGGCTGGAGAAAGTGTTTTGAATGTAAGTGTCATTTAATATTCAACAAATAGTTAAGGAATATCCATATGGCAAACTTACAATGTTACTATGCAAATCAGACATCCAATTTAGCATTTACACAAAGGTTTGTCTTTTCTTCCTCTGAAAAATATATTACAGATATACATTCTGTATAAAATACATACATTCTGGGTGATGTTTTAAGAAAAATTATAAATAATCCATTATAAAGCTCACATAGCTTCCCACGGGACAATAACATGTAATAGGCAGCATTAAGAAAATTTCCTTGGGGCTCGGCGCCTGTGGCTCAAGCGGCTAAGGTGCCAGCCACATACACGTAAAGTGGCAGGTTCGAATCCCCAGCCCGGGCCCGCCAAACAACAATGATGGCTGCAACCAAAAAATGGCCGGGCGTTGTGGCGGGTGCCTGTAGTCCCAGCTACTTGGGAGGCTGAGGCAGGAGACTCGCTTGAGCCCAGGAGTTGGAGGTTGCTG
>CAUYTI010087142.1:0-27721 GCA_963575145.1 Galago senegalensis
TGTCCCCCTGGGTAGAGTGCCATGGCATTACAGCTCACAGCAACCTCCAACTCCTGGGCTCAAGCGAGTCTCCTGCCTCCGCCTCCCAAGTAGCTGGGACTACAGGCGCCCGCCACAACGCCCAGCTATTTTTTGGTTGCATCCGTCATTGTTGTTTTGGCGGGTCCGGGCTGGGGATTCGAACCCGCCACCTTAGGTGTACATGGCTGGCGCCTTAGCTGGTTGAGCTATAGGCGCCGAGCCAGCCCTGATAACTTTCTCAGAGAAAAAAATCTTTTCTCCAATCTCAAAATTTTGAGATTTCCTCATCTCAAAATTTATCCCAGCTGAGAATCAGATCCAATAATATTCTTCCATGCAAGTATTCCATGCAGCCTACTTGAGACATAGGGTATCTCTGACTCAGCATAATGCTAGGCAAATAGCAAATTCTCAATGAATAGTTTTAAATGAATGAAAGATGAATGAATAAACTATGAATGAAAATTTTGTCTTTTTAATAGAGAAATCATGATAACTTGATTTGAGTCTACCTTAACCCTTTTTATTTGCTTAATAATTAAAGGCATGAAATAACAGGCTTCAAACCATACCAGGTAGATCAGATCAAGCTCTCTTCGCTTAAATGTTTCCAGAGACTTTATTATGCTGATGATAAAATCCAAATTCTTTGTTATGGTTTACAAACCCAATATAATCTGGTCTCTGCATTTCCCATCTCATCTCATTATTTCTCTTTCTCTTTTTTTTTTTTTTTTTTTGAGACAGAGTCTCACTATGTTGCTCTGGGTAGAGTGCTGTGGTGTCAAAGCTCACAGCAACCTCAAATTCTTGGACTTAAGCAATTCTCTTGCCTCAGCCTTACAAATAGCTGGGACTACAGGTGCCTGCTATAATGCCGGCTAGTTTTTGGTTGTAGTTGCAGCCCCAGGCTGGATTTGAACCCACCAGCTTCTGTGTATGTGGCTGGTGCCCTAGCCACTGAGCTACAAGCGTCAAGCCTATTTCTTTTCTTTCTTTCTCTCTCTCTTTCTTTCTTTCTTTCTTTCTTTCTTTCTTTCTTTCTTTCTTTCTTTCTTTCTTTCTTTCATTCTTTCTTTCTTTCTTTTTCTTTTTTTTTCCTTCTTTCCTTCCTTCTCTCTCTCCCCCCTCTCTCTGTCTTTCTTTTTCTTTCCTTCCTTCCTTCCTTCTTTCTTTTTTTGTATAGTCTCATTACATTGCCCTTGGTAGAGTGCCATGGCATCCTACTTTACAGCAACCTCCAGCTCCTGGGCTCAAGTGATCCTCTTGTCTCAGCCTCCCAAGTAGCTGGGACTACAGTCATCTCATTATTTCTTTCCCTTCCCTCCTACCTACTCAGGTCAGGCATAATGGTCTTCTCTCAGTTATTAAAACACACACATATATCTTCTTAAAGCTTTTTCCCCCCTCCCACTTAGAACTTTTCTACTTGAAATGCCTCTTTCCGGCTCACACCATCCCTCTAAGCATTGCTTGGTACTCTGGACTCAAGAAGCACTGGAGACAATGGGAGACTCTCAACTGATCTTTCAGGACTTAATTTCTTCTTTCTCCTTGATTTAATTGGTAAACAAGCAAGAAACCCCTCTATTAAATTTCTTAGGGGTTATTTAATTTGGCTTCTTCTCTATGGTAATTCCCTAAAACATAAGGCACTTACTACCAGATATGGACGCATATGAAGAAACAAATATCCATCTGCATTGGTTGCTTAAAAAAAAAATCAGGAACAAAAGATAACCCAACAAGGAATGATTTTGATGTTTCCTTTTTTGGTAATAGTTTTACAATGTGACCTTTCCTTTTAAAAATATTTTAAAAGTTAAAAAAAATCACACCAAATAGTACCAAAGGGCTTATGCTGAAAGCAGCAATTGCCTGCCCTTCCCACCCTACCCCCAACTCCTGTTGTGCTACCAAGAGTCTCTACTTTTATCTGCTTCTGTTTTTAGTTCTAAAGCGTGTCTAAGCAATGTGCTTACAGTCTTCACCCTTGATTTATCAACTTCAGGCATTATCTCCTGACTCTGGCTGTGATGGATGAGGATTCAGCTCTCTATAACTCTCTTTCATGTTGCAGGCTTTCCTCAGTGTCTGGGGCTCCTGGATCAGCCGTTTATAGGTGAGAATGAGGAGTTAGGAGATGAGCTTGGGAGTGGTATGTTTATGGGTGACTGCTGTGTTTGGGGAGCGTGGAAATGGCAGCTGCATGTGGGGGACTGGCCATCTTGCTGTGGGCTTCTGAAATACCAGGGTATTGGGAGCTTCTCTACCTTGCTGCCCCTGCTCTCCCAGACATTGGTATTTCCCTAGAGAAGACTTCTCTCTGCTCCTCCTCCCCTGACCTTCACTCTGCCCTTTTCTCTTTCTGTCTCTCTTCTGTCAGCTGAGTTGGGGAGGAGGTTAGGGTGCCCATCACCATTCTGTATTTAATCTGCCTCCTGCTTCTTACTTTCATCACCCCCCTTGTCTGCTGTCTCTAAGGCAAACTCTCCAGGTTATGGGCAGATGGGTGGCTGCAGCCCCTTTTAGAAGGGTCAGGACTCCTTCTTTGTCACTGACTTTGCTTTCCCAGTTAATTCTCTTTTATTGACTTTAAGTTTTCTAAAAATGGGTTGAAATGTTTCCTCTGCAGAAGGATTCTTCTTGTTTTCTTCCTGATTAAGAGTTTATGCCTTTAAAAAATTAAAAAAAATTTTTTTTGAGACAGAGTCTCATTTGTCACCTGGGTAGAGTGCCATGGTGTCACAGTTCACAGCAACCTCCAACTCTTGGGCTCAAGCAATTCTCTTGCCTTAGCCTCCCAAGTAGCTGGGACTACAGGTGCCTACCACAACGCCCAGCTATTTTTTAGAGACGGGGTCTCGCTCTTGCTCAGGCTGGTCTTGAACCTGTGAGCTCAGGCAATCCGTAAAAAATTAATTTTGATGGGGTCTCTGAGAGAGAGAAGGTGAATACATGTTCTCTACTGTTGGATAATCTTGAAAATTTACTCTTATGCTGTTCAATTTAGATCTTTATCATTTTTGGGGAAAGATAATTATTTTGCAGACATTTTCTCTGGTGAGATCATGATGCCCCTTGTCTAGAGGCAATAAAATACCTTTTTCTTCACGCGTCTCCATTCTGTAGTGCCAGAATCCCAGCTTTAGCAGTTACTCTGAAGGTCTTCTCTGGCTCTTGGCAAGCTATTGCTTATTTTCACATGCCGACCTGCCCCCTGAGGCCATCAGCAAATTCTCTGAGAGCCTTTGATCATAGCAGCAAACTGAATTTCTTTCATCAAGCCAGAGACTCCCTGATGGTGGGGTCTACCTTCCTGTCAAACTAGGGCATCCCCAAGGATGTGAGTGATGGCTTCCTAATTAAACAAATGGAACTGCCTCACGCATTGGATTGGAGGCATGCTATCTACTCCTCTATCTCTTTTAGGAGCAAGAGGATTTTTAGACATGTGATGAATGCAAATAATGGTGAGCATGGGATTGGACATAGGGGTAGTCAGATGATACCACAATTTTTCCCAAGGAAAAAATTTGTACTATCTGGGCTGGTAGAGCCAAAGTTGGCTATTGTTCTTAACTTCAGAGCAGTGCTTTCTCTAACCATACTTAAGCATCCATTACATAGACAGCTTGGATTTTATCTTTGTGGAATAGCTCTGGCTTCCTTTCAAGGGGGCCTATACAGGTACACGAACCAGCCAGATACCTCTCATCATGCAGAACAAACCTGTTATCCTCTGAGCAGTAACATTAACTAAGGATCCAGACAAATGGAAGTACTAGAAGTGGCTGGGCTCAGGAAGGGGCCGCATGTTTGAGTCATTCTTTCAGTTCTCTCACAGGGTTACCACTTTCTGACTTGAACCACTTCCAGCCTTTTCTGGAAGCGATAAGTGGAAACTGTTAGTGGAGAGCCATGGCATAGGTCATAGCAACCTCAATCTCTTGGGCTCAATCCTCTTGCCTCAGCCTCTCAGATAGCTGGGTAATAGGGATTTTTATTTTCTTGTTGGTGTATTTTACTGCTTAGCTTGAATTTTTTTTTTTTTTTCTTAGAGATAGTCTCACTTTGTTGCCCTTGGTAGAGTGCCATGGTGTCACAGCTCACAGCAACCTCCAACTCCTGGGTTTCGGCAATTCTCTTGCCTTAGCCTCCCGAGTTGCTGGGACTACAGGCGCCTGCCATAACGCCTGGCTATTTTTTTGTTGCAGTTTGGCCAGGGCCAGGTTTGAACCCACTACCCTCAGTATATGGGGCTAGCGCCCTACTCACTGAGCCACAGGTGCCACCCAGCTTGAATTCTTCATAATGAATGCATATCACTTTTGTAAACCAAGTCAATAATTAATCTTTTGAAAGTCTGTGAAATAAACCAAATTAGAAAGACACATAAAGAAAGAAATTTCTTAGTAAAAAAGTAATTTTCAAAACAAGCTCTTACTGGACTTGGGAAATGGAACAGTTACAGCAGGTGATAAAGTAAAAGCCAGATTACTGTATGTCAGGATCACACTTCTACTTTAAAAAATAAAGCAAATGAAGCAAACTTTTAAAATTTTTCTTGCAACAAACTAAACTAGGAAGGTATTAAAAGCACGGTACATTTATTTACACTGTTACTTTTCACAGCACTGAATCTTATCACAGATCAGTGTCTTCAATCTACTTCACTGAGTATGTACATCAGTAGTTGCTGATGAATGTCCTGGATACAAGTCACTACGAGTAATAACATGGCTATGGGTAAGACAAGGATGGTGCTAGGATGGATATCAAGATCAATAGTTTAAAAATGGGAAATAACTTAAATATGCAGCAATAGCAAATAAGCTAAAGTAGTACATTATAAATGTATTATGGAATAACATGTAACCTTTAACATTTCTACTTGTAGAATACTTAAAATGAGAAATCTATAGAACTTTCTGTGTAGTAAGATTCCATGTTTTTTTTTTTTTTTTTTGAGACATAGTCTCACTATGTCGCCCTTGGTAGAGTGCTGTGGCATCACAGCTCACAGCAACCTCAAACTCTTGGGCTTAATTGATTCTCTTGCCTCAATCTCCCAAGTAGCTGGGACTATAGGTGCCGACCACAATACCTGGATATTTGTTGGTTGTAGTTGTCATTGTTGTTTGGCAGGCCTGGGCTGGGTTTGAACCCGGCAGCTCTGGTGTATGTGGCTAGTTCCTTAGCTTCTGAGCTACAGGTGCTGAGCCAGTATGATTCCATTTTTAATTAATGATTTATTATATATAGTCTTGAAAAGGATTTTTTTTTTGGACAAAAATTCTCATTTAACAAGATAAGCAGTCTTCTTCTTCAATTCTGGATTTTCTATGCTTTCATTATGGAGACAATGAGCATGGGGCTGGGTGCGGTGGCTCATGCCTGTAATCCTAGCACTTTGGGAGGCCGAGGCTGGTGGATTGCCCAGCGTAGGAGTTCAAGAACAGCCTGAGCAAGAGTGAGAAGACTCCGTCTCTAAAACTAGCCAGGCATTGTGGCAGGCGCCTATAGTCCCAGCTATTAGAAAAGCTGAGGCAAGAGGATTGCTTGAGCCCAAGAGTTTGAGGTTACTGTGAGCTATGCCATGGCATTCCACCAAGGGTCACAAAGTGAGACTCTGTCTTCACAAAAGAAAAAAAAAAAGAAAGAGAGAAAGTGAGCTTGCATTATTTTTCAGTAAGATTTTTTCCCGCCTAGAAAATGGCATACAGAGAGAATGTATACCAGAGGCTGCAAACTTGGATTCTTACAGAATTCAAAAAGGCAACAAAAATGAATAAAGTAGACTTGGTTCAAGAAAAATCAACTGCCAGAAATGTAATCAAACTTTCATTTTTTACTTGACTAGGGCATAAGTACATAGCATAATATAAACATGTATGATATTGGAGATTACATATTAAGTTCGAAATTGAAAAACATAACATTTGAAAAATAGAAATATGTTATTATTAATTTTTTTCTTTCATACTTCATTACTTCTTTGCTTTAGAACCAGAAATGTGACACTTTTTCTTTTGCCCTAACATGTCAATGTTGAGTCTTGCATTTCATGTTGCGATGTGCTGTATAGAATTCAACCTTGAATCTTTTAACTGAGAGCAATCGTTTTATTTAGTTTCATAATAGAAAACAGCTGTTCATGGCTGAGCATTGATAGAATCTTTGTACGATGGTTTTTATATTTAGAGTAATCACTCCTGAGATATTTGTAGAATTGTGGCATTTTAATGTTGCAATATTTAGTTTGGGGGACTGAATTATAGTTTAAAAATTCCATTTATAGTACAATATTAATTGAGAAAAGTTAGTTTAAAAAATTCCACTTATGGCACATATTAATTGAAAAAGTTCATTTTTACAAAATTAGCATCTCTTTTGGAATCCACGCTGTCTTCAACTTCACAATTTTAGGAGAGCAATTGAAACGATGTCTTTCATTTTTGAAAATTGATTTCAGCACAGGAAAGTGGGCCAGATTAATCTTTGCCAAATGAGTTTCCCTAAGATATAATTTCATTATAAATAGAAAAATGGAATAGCCCATTTGCATATTTGTACAAGTTCTTACAGAGAAGTATCCAAAAGGATTGGATGGCTTGTGATATTTATTGAAAAGGCCAATAGTTTGATCCAATCCTTGCTGGTGAGTTGGGGTATTTTTTTTCTTTTTCAATGATATGAACAAGTTAATTTTTCAGCTGTTCCCTCATCTCACCAATAAAAGACACTGACAGTACATACTAACTATCCTTCACTTATTAGAATATATGAATGTTGTAATTATTATGTATCAAGTTCATCAATTTTCCATTTTTCTGCAAACACATAGCCTGCTTTGATGCTTGTTTTAGCCCTTTCTTTTGAGTAAGTTATGAAGAAGCGTGCACACACACACACACACACTCACTCAGAGATCTATATAAAGGTATACAACTTACTCAGCTCCAGCAGACTTGTCCCTTACTAAAATTTTACATTGAACTCTTTATGCATTCAGCCATGATACCACATCTAATTCATTATCTATGTTCTATTTTAACTTTTAAGCACAAGGCAATTAATTCCTGGCTTAGTTTCTATAGCGGTGCAAAATTTGCCACCTTGGATTTAAGATTCATAACGAGGTCAGTGTTAACACTGACCATCATAGGAGCTCTGTTTCATGGCCAGGCTTACTAATTTTGACCTATCTGCTTTAATGTTTTCAAAACTTCTCAACACACAAAGCTAAGTCATTTCCTGAAATTGTGCCTGTGATGGACACCATGCCCAAAAGTTCTCCAATCATATCGAAGTCTCTTTGGAACCATAAATAAATATAGCTGACTGGGTGGTATTATTTTAACTGGGCTCTCATAAGCTTCGCTAGGAAATGCCACAAATGATTTAACTTTTTCACACAACCTGTCCTGTAAGTTCTCAGTCATGTCGTCATCGTGCTGAGCAGCAGAGTTTCTGTTTAGTCTTCCATTTGCAAATACTTGTTTTTGTTTAAGGTACGAATTTCCCTGTACCTAGTAGATATACTCTTTTATAAACTCACCATTCATAAAAGGTTTCGATGCCTGAGCAATATTTTCACCTTCTCCATAACTTCATTTTACAGTTGCATCATTTGTTTCATTTGCTTTGAAAAATAAAACATGTTGAAACGTCAGTTTTTTATTTTGGATCATTAAGTTTCTGGGTACCACTCAAGGCTTTTTTGGTGGGATTTTTGACACTGACATGTTTTATTTGCACGCCAAACTTGAAAGAATGTCTTTACATTCTGGGGGAAAAAAAACCCCAAACATCTAAAACACTTATTTTCCATTTTTTTGCAAACACATAGCCTGCTTTAATGCTTGTTTTTGCCCTTTGATGCTTGTTTTTGCTCTTTCTTTTGAGTAAGTTATGAGTAAACACACACACAGAGATCTATATAAAGGTGTACAACTTCCTCAGCTCCAGTGGACTTGTCCCTTACTGAAATGTGATTCCATTCCATACCTTCCAAATGTTTAAAACTTAATAGAGATATAATGTACAAATAAAAAGGTAGCTACATTTTAGGTGTATGTTTGATGAATTTTTCAGGAATAGAACATGGTGGGATCACCTGCATCTGGATCAGGGAACAGAACAGCGTCAGGACAGACAGGGCCTCTTACACTCACACTGCCTTCTAGTCAGAGCTTATACTTTTGTGAGAAAAAAGTCTTTGGGTTCAGATGTGAAGTCTCAATTTCTAAATTTTGTCAAGTAGTTCAAAACATTAAAAAACCCTGTAGGCCAAACCAAACACGCCTTCTGGCCGGAGTCAGCCCAGAGGACTCCAGTTTGAAACCTCTGGTTTCCAAGCCTTTCTTGGTGTCTGGCCGCTCACACTGTTCTTCTGCTCCATCCAGAGCAGTGGGCAACCATGATCATACTCCATGAGCCCAGCCATGCTCTTTCTCTGGGACTTTGGAAAGGGGGTCTTGGAATTCTCTTCATCCAGGAGATGGTGCTCAAAGTGGAGCTGCTGTAGCCTCAGGGCTGGAGCAGGCCCTATTCTACCATGTCATGGAGGAGCAGGAAGACTGGGCCCCAGAGAGAAAAGTGGAGCAGATGTCCAGAGAGAGTAAACACCTGTCCAGAAAGCACATGAACGAGAGTAGCTTCCCTGGCCCCACGGCAGTCCCCGAGCTTGGTTTTAGCCCCTCCTGTCCCAGTGTATACTGGGGCCTGAGGAACTAGTTAGGCTTGTAGGTCCTCTAAGAACTCAAGAGGAAGTCGATAGGTGAGTTGCAGTAAGTGATGCTGGTAACAGCTGATGTCTGGCAGTCAAGGGAGCAGGGTCTGTGTCCACTCAGAGCCTGCCCCTAAACTAGGGACCTGGGTTAAGGAGTAGGAGGCCTGGCAGGCAAGTAGGAGATGGAAGTTTCCTCAGGCAAGCTCTTCACAGGGTTCTGGCTTAAGAATGATTGGAGATTGGATTATTATTACTCCCTCCTTCTTACAGAATCATATGTCCATGGCCTTTCCCATGTGACTTTGCACACAAACTAGAAGAGGTAGAGCATATATTCCCATCCCTTCAACTGTGGCCTTGGCTAGTTGACTTGCTTTGGTCAGTGGGATATGGATGGACTTGACAACAGGCAGTTCTGAGTTGAGGTCTAAAGAGTCATGGAAAGTTTCCACCTGCTCATTTTTGTATTCGTTCTATCCATAAAGAGAAGATCCTGACCCAGGCGGGTGCTGGTTCTAAAAGGAGAGACATACGGGAGTGATCTGGACCTCGCCCACCAATCGAATCAGAGCCCCTCCACCCAACCCACAGACTGTGAGTGAGAAAAATAAATGTTCGTTTTTATTAAGATATGGGATTATGTAAGATTATGTAAGATAATATAATAAATATTTGTTTTTATTAAGATATGGGATTATGGATTTATCTAAGATTATGGGATTATTTATTACTCAGTGTCATCACAGAAATAGCTGACTAAGACAGAGGAGAAGTAGATCCTAGGAGTCAGGGCAGGAGAGCCTGATAGGATCAGAACAGGCTCAGCCTGGAGAGGGAGTGGAGAGCTCAGAGGCAGGGGCAACATGGGCAGTAATGTGGGTCCTTAGAGGTCATTCCAGAGGGCACCAGATCCATGTATGACTGGAAAAGGGAAATGAGAGTGGTCTGGGGAAAATACCTGTCACCTCATTGATCATCTGGCTTGAAGGAAAATCAGGAAGTACACAGGAGCCAAGCAGTTGTTGTAACTGAGCTAGTGACATTATTCTAAGCCTTTGTGTCTGCTTAAACTTTACCTGCTCCCCAGACGGTCAGCACTGACTTAGGAGATATGAGCTTTGGTGGATCCTGGGAAAGCATTAGCAGGAAAAATAAGGTGGATGAAGACAATACCAGCACTGAAGCTCCAGGGCTCACAGGGGTGTGTGTGTGTGGTTGTGTGCGTGCACCCAACTATGTGATGGCTTTTCTTTTACAAATATGGGGGCTGCTTTCTGTTTTTTTTAAACAGCTCAACCCAGAATGGATTTAAGGTAGGGAGATTGATTCACATTCTGACCATGTTCACCAGTGTTCTGAGAACTTAGAGTCTCAGACAAAGCCCAGGGAACCATAGACCAGTAGGACAACTAGGTAAGCAGGGAAGATGTGATGGCCAGTGGCTCACATTGCCATAGCAGAGATGCTGTACAGGAGCATAGACAGCTGGTATTTCTGATTTTCTTTCTTGAATTTCCTTTTGCTGGAGGGTCCAAGCTCAGGAAGCTCTTGTCATCTCCTAATTGAGGCAGATGAAGATGGGAGTTCTGTAGGGAGGCGTTTCCACTTAATCAGAGCCAGTCATACCCAAGCTCTAGGATTAGACAGGGATCTGCGGACCTGCGTAGTTGCTTGGGCAGCCTGTTTTCTGTCTTTACTACCTTGTTATCTGGCCCTTCTCCGAATTCCTGTAGCTTTTCCAGGACTTAAACAATGAGATTAACAGCTATCATTTTTTGAATGCCTACCATATGCTAGGCTCTCGAGTGGATCTTTTACAAGTGTTATTGACAATAACAACAGCAAAGATAACGAATATTTATTAAGCATTTACTGTGTGCTAGGCACTAAGCCAAGCCCTGCACTTGTGTTAACTCATTGAGAATCCTTGCAACAAGGCAACATGAGCCTCATTATTTTTACACACAGGAATAAATGGTGGAGTGAGGATTTGGGTCTCCATCAGTCTGACTCTAGGGCCTCTGCTTTCCTCATATGTGATGTTCTCTTGCTTGGTCTTGCTCTCTAGCTATCCCAACGCACTGTGAGGTTACATGAGTCAGGCTGGGGCAAATGTAAACAGCTGAAATGTGGACTTAGGTTGGGAGATGGATATAGCACAATGACCTTCCCCGGGGAAAAAGGCCATTCAGGAGTTCACTATGGGGGCAATAGGAAAGGTGTGAAGAGCACGGAGATGACAGCCTAGAAGCTGTCAAGAAGTTCTGGCAGGCAGCTGGGTTGTGCAGCAAGATCAATGGCAGGGAGCAGGCCCCAGATGCTGGACAGAGGTCTAGGGGCAGGACACCAGGTCCTGGAGGAAATAGAGCTGGCCCAGCACAGCTTGGAGTTCTGGTTGTGCCCTTTGCTGACTTTTGGGTAAGTTACTTACCTCCTCTGAGCTTCAGCTTCAGTTTCTTCATTTGTAAAATGGGCCTAACAATACCATCTCCTTCATAGGGTTGGAATGAGGACTAAAGATATAACAGACAGGAAGCATTGCCAACTGTCTGGCGCTGAAGATGTGCTCTGTACTCTGATTGCTGCATTTCCAAGACAGCGGCTTGGGCAAGCAACAGGGAGAGACTAGGGGATGATAACTGAGAGTCAAGTCAAACTGCCAAAATTCCTTCTGACTGTCATTAGTGTTTGATTAGTGTTTGTTGTAGAGACTGAAAAGAGGTTAAGTGACCTCAGTTCCACATGGAGGAGGTTGGTTGAACCTGGGCGAACAAGCAGGTATTGATCTTTTCACAGGCAGATTTTGAAATTCTGTCCTGTACAGCTGAAAGACTCTTGTTCAGGGCTTTGAACTTCCACTCTGACACTATTTCAATGACCTGGTGCTGCTGGTAAATAAACAAACACTTGACATGAAATCTGTACAACCATGTCAATAGCACGTGTGTTGTAACAGTTTTAAAACATGGCTGCAAATTCTTTGATGTTGCTCTCCTCAAAAGGTAGCATTAAATTCCTCTCTCCTTCATCATGGGCCAGCCTTAGGGACTTGCTTCTAAGGAAGGGAATGTGATAAGACTGATGCTATAGATCTGCTAAGGTTGTTTAGAAAAGGCAACACAGCTTCTGCCAGGCTCTGCCTCTGGCTCTTGGGGTGCCTGCCCCTGGAACCAGTTGCCCTGGCAGGCGGAAGTTCAAGGCTCTGTAGAGAATCCACATGAAGTTTTGGGTCACTGTGTCCAGCTGACAGTCAACATCAGTGTCAGTTGCCAGATGAAGGAGTGAGTGAGACTTCAGATGATTTGGTCAGCCTTCAAGCTGTCCCAGCCAACATGATGTAGAGCAGAGATGAGCTGATCTCAACAAGCCCTCCCCAAATTGCTGATTCATGAGCAAAATAAATGTTGTTTTCGGCCTTTAAGTTGTGGGGTGGTTCGTTATACAGCAATAAATAAATGGAATGTGCACGTGGCTAGTAGAACACAGAAAAGAAGCAACCAGATACAGCTCTAAGGGTTGTGTTCTGGTGTCAGATTGTTGATTCTCAAGTTCTAGCCCTGATGTTTACTCACTGGGCAAGTTTCATAACTTCTTGAGATTGTTTTATCCTCTGTAAAATAGTGATAATAACCATCTTAATTTTATGGGTGTTGTATCAGTTTACTGGGGCTGCCATAACAAAATAAGACTGGGTGGCTTAAACAACGAGAGTATATTTGCTCAGTTTTGAAAGCAGGACGTCCAATATCAGGTATTGGTAGGTTTGGGTTCTTCCGAGGCCTCTCTTCTTGGCTCGTGGATGGCTCTTTCCTTGCTAGGACCTCACATGGCCTTTCCTCTGTGTGTGCACTTAGCTATGTCACGTTTCCTCTTCTTAGAAGTTCACCAGTCACACTGGGGTAAGGTCCCACCCTACTTAGGATTCATTTTAACTCAATTACCCCTTTAAAGGTTTTATTTCCAAATACAATCATTCTTTGGAACTGGAGGTTAGGGCTTCAACATGGAAATTTTGGAAAGCGGGGGACACATTTCAGCCCGTAGTAGTTGTGATGATAATTAAATGAGATAAAGAATAGGTTAGTGGTAGACACATGATAAGTGTCTAACAAATAATGGCCTCTTTGTTGTTATTATATATATGACATATTGTTATTATATGTATGATCATACATGATACAAGCAAAAAGAGTAACAGCACTGTGTATGCCCCAGGGGAAATCATATATTCCTCCCACTTGGATGATAAGCAAAGATAAGCCTTCCACTAAGCGTGGTATGTCTCTCTGGTCCCCAGCTGGGCCCCCAGCTTGGTGATGGTGACAAGAAAGGGACAGAGGAGTCCTCTCTGAAGGGAGGAACAGTATTATTTGCTGACCATTTAGAGATAGCTGCTTCTTTAGGAGGACCCTTGGGTGGGGCTCTCTGCTTAAGTCTTGACAAAGATCCCGGGGCCATCCCAGGAAAGGAAAGGCTCTGGGTAAACACCAGAAGTCACTATCTTGCCTGAAATTGCCTGGGTGCTCCAGAACTGACCCTTGGAGTCATTCCTACTGGAGGCAACTGGGAAAAGGTATTTTAAAGAGAAGGTCTCGATTCAGAGAAACTTTCTGCCAAGTTCTTTGTTTTCCTAACGTTGCCGCAGTGTCTGGAGCTGAATTTAAAAAATGGCATTTTCCTGGAAAAGATTTTTTGGTCTTTTTTGGAAATGTCTCATGTGAAACAAGATCACCAGTGGGTTGTTGGGTCTGGTCCCCCTGGGATAGGCTTGGGAAATAGCAGGTGGGGGAGGGGAAGTAAGGGTGGGAAAAAGAACAAAAGCCGAGTTGGAGGGAAAGTGGGGAGTGACAAAGGGGCCAACGTTCCTATGTTAGGAATAGGCTTAGGGCTCAGGATTCATTTCACTGGGTCAGGCTCTGTTGTGGTGTGGAGGGAGGGGCCCTGATGGCCAGGCTGTGGGAATGTCCCCTGAGAGCCTACATTTATCACAGAAATGGGCTTGTCCTTGGCCTGCTATTTCTTTCACTCCCTGGTAATGCAGAAAGGCAAGAATGATCCAGCAGGGGCCATGGTTCCGCCATCAATTTGGAAGTCCTTCCCGGAGATAGGGACTGCAGGTAGCATTCATTCTATAGGCTCCAAGAGCAGCAGGTCGTGTCTCCCATCAGACGGGAAGGTCCTCAAGTACAGGAGCCCTGTCCTCCCTGATGCAAGGAACCCCGAGAGCTGAGAGGATGAACTGGGGGCCTCATCCTCTCCCTTCTCTGTGTCTCTCTGAACCTGGTATGCAGGAGGAGCTTGGTTTGTGACCTCACTGACCCAGTGCCCTACTCTCGGTCCTGCCTCTCTGCCCTTGGAAGTGACAAGAGCTGACTGAAAGCCCTGCTACTGTAGCCCTGCTGCTTCACTTCAGGCCTGGGGCCAGGGCAATCACTGTGACCAAGAGGAATTTCTGTGGCAGGAAGACTCTGGGAAGCTCTCTGCAGAGCTGGCTCCCATCCTTTGGCTTCTCTGTTGCTCTTCTGTCCATTCCTCACCCTGCCCTGGCCTCCCAGGCCCAGCCTCAGGTCTTCTAGGTTTGGTGGCTCAGGGACTCAGAATGGAGGAAGGTTGGATAGGAGAGAACTGACAGATGAGAATCACCAAATCTCAGAATTAGAAGCTACTCTAGAGGTGACATTCCATGTTCTCGTCTAGATAGGTAATTAATTCATACAATAGATACCAACTGAATGCCTGCTCTGTACCAGGTTCTGTTAAGACAGGCATTAAGTATACAGCAGTGAACCAAACAGGCGTGGTCCCTGCTCTCACAGTCATATGTGACTATCTGGACAGTGGTCTCCTGCAGTGGCCAGATTCTGCTTAGAAACCTTTGTGTTCGTGGAGCTCTTTGTCCCTCCTAGCCCATTTCATTTGTGGACAGCTCGGAATGTCGTAAAAATTCCTCCACAGATTGAGTCCAAGTCTTTCCCCTCTGAAACTTCCACTCGTTTGTCTCAGACTGCTTGGGTTCTATCCTAGGAAAAGTCTGTTCCCTTTCCCCTTAAAATTCCTCACTATGATGGTGAACTTCTCTATTTTTTTCTTTCTTTTGCTTTATTTTAGGCCATGATATTAAGTATATTCAAATTTAGGATTGTTGTGTTTTCCTGGAAAACTTTTTTTTTTTTTGGAGAACCTTTCTTTTTATCATTTTATAATTTCCTTTGTTTTGCTCTGATGTTAATATTGCTTCATTGCTCAATCTTTTGGATAATGACTGCTTGGTATAGTTATGAGGCTTACTACTTTCCATCTTTCTGTGTCATTTTATTTTAAGCACATTTTCCTACTAGAAAAACAGTAGGCTGTAATTGTAGCACTCTGGGAGGCCAAGATGGGTGGATAGCTTGAGCTCAGGAGTTCAAGACCAGCCTAAGCAAGAATGAAACCCTATCTCTAAAAACCAGCTGGTCATTGTGGCAGACACCCATAGTCCTAGCTATTCTGAAGGTTGAGGCAAGAGGATCTCTTAAGCCCAAGAGTTTGAGGTTACTGTGAGCTAATATGCCATGGCACTCTACCAAGGGTGACAAAATAAGACTCTGTTTCAAAGAAAAAAAAAAGGGTGGCACCTGTGGCTCAAAGGAGTAGGGCACTGGCCCCATGTAATGGAGGTGGCAGGTTCAAACCCAGCCCTGGCCTAAAGCTGAAAAAAAAAAAAAAAGAAAAAAGAAAAACAGTAAGTTGAATTTTTATTTGAAATTAGTGTTTCTTTTAATAGTAATTTTAATCCTTTAAATTTACTATATTTATCACTAGCATACAATTATGACTGATATATATTAATACCTTAATGCTTCTGTTTTAATTGCTTAGCTTCTTCCCTGTTTTCTGTTAGTATATTGGCTGAGTTTTCTATATTCCTTTGTTCCTTAAAAAAATTTTTTTTTATTGTTTGGGATTCATTGAGGGTACAAAGAATTAAGTTACATTGATTGCATTTGTTAGAAAAGTCCCTTTTATAATTTAGTCCTGCCTCCAATAGGTGGGCCATACACCACGGTTCCTCAATTCCCCTCTCTCCTCCCCTCTCCCTGCTCTCTTGTTCTCTCTCTTTCTCCTTTATATTAGAATTAAATACAGTGGATTCTTGCTTCTCTACTCTTGTGATGCTTTGCTAAGAAGAATGCCTTCCATCTTCATCCAGGTTAATACAAAAGATGTAAACTTTCCATCTTTTTAATGGCTGAATGGTATTCCATGGTATCTATATACCACAGCTTGTCAATCCATTCCTGGTTTGGTGGGCATTTAGTTTGTTTCCACAGTTTGGTGATTGTAAATTGAGCTGCAATAAACAGTCTAGTGCAAATGTTCTTATGATAAAAGGATTTTTTTTTTCTTTTGGGTAGATGCTTAGTAATGGGATTGCAGGACCAAATGGGAAGTCTAATTTGAGTTCTTTGAGGATTCTCTGTATTTCCTTCCCAAAAAGGTTGTATTAATTACAGTCCCACAAGCAGTGTAAAAGTGTTCCCTTCTCTCCACATCCATGCCAGCATTTGCAGCTTTGAAACTTTGTGATGTGGGCCATTCTCACTGGGGTTAGGTGATATCTCTGGGTAGTTTTGATTTGCATTTCTCTGATGGTTAGGATGATGAGCATTTTTTCATGTTTGTTAGCCATTTGTCTGTCTTCCTTAGAGAAGGTTATATTCATCTCTCTTGCCCAGTGATGTATGGGACTGTTGGATCTTTTTTTATTGATTAATTTGAGTTCCCTATAGATCCTAGTTATCAAGCTTTTGTGTGATTCATAATATGCAAATATATTTTTGCATTCTGAAGGTTGTCTATTTGCTTTGGTCATTATTTCCTTAGCTGTACAGAAACTTTTCAGTTTAATTAAGTGTTATTTGTTTATTTTTATTGTTGCAGTTACCTCAGAAGTCTTCATGAAATCTTTCCCCAGGCCGATATCTTCAAGTGTTTTCCCTACACTTTGAGGATTTTTATTGTTTCATGTCTTAGGTTTAAATCTTTTATCCATCTTGAGTCAATTTTTGTAAGTGGTGAGAGGTGCGGGTCTAATTTCAGTCTTTTACATGTGGTTATCCAGTTCTCCCGACACCATTTGTTGAATAGGGATTCGTTTCCTCAGTGTATCAGGTGGCTGTAAGATGTTAGTTTGTTTCATGGTTTTCTGTTTAGTTCCAAATGTCAATGTCTCTATTTTTGTGCCAAATACCATACTATTTTGATCACTATGGCCTTGTAGTATAGCCAAAAGTCTGGTAGGGGTGATACCCCTGGCTTTGTTTTCATTACTAAGAATTGCCTTGGTTATGTGGTTTTTTTTTCTGGTTCCATACAAAACGAAGAATAATTGTTTGCAAATCTTGAAAGTATGATGATGGTATTTTAGTGGGGGTCGCATTGAATCTGTAGATTGCTTTGGGTAGTATAGACATTTTCACAACATTAATTCTTCCCAGCCATGAGCAAGGTATGTTCTTACATTTGTTAATATCTTCTGCTATTTATTAGGGTTTCATAATTTTCTTTGTAGAGGTCCTTGACCTCTTTTGTTAGATATATTCCTAGGTATTTCATTTTTTTTTGAAGCTACTGTGAAGGGAATTATGTTCTTGATTAGCTTCTTATCCTTGACTGTTATTGGCATATACAAAGACTACTAATTTGTGGACATTGATTTTATATCCTGAGACATTACTGTATTTTTTGATCACTTCCAGGAGTCTTGTGGTTAAGTTTTTTGGGTTCTCTAAGTATAAGATTGTATCATTGGCAAAGAGTGAGAGTTTGACCTCCTCTGCCCCCTTTTGGATGCCCTTTATTTCTTTCCTTTGCCTGATTGTATTGGCTAGAACTTCCAGCACTATGTTGAATAGTATTGGCAGTAGAGGACAACCTAGGCTGGTTCCAGTTCTAAGTGGAAAAGCTTTTAGTTTTACTCCATTCAGTGTACTATTAGTCAGGGTTTGTTGTACATGATTTCAATGAGTTTAAGAAATGTGCCACTTATGCCTATATTCTTCAGTGTTCTAATTAGAAAAGGATGTTGAATTTTATCAAATGCTTTCTCTGCATCTGTTGAGAGGATCATATGGTCTTTGTTTTTGCTTCTGTTGATATGGAGGATTACATTTATGTGCTGGTGTATGTTAAACCAACCTTGCATCCCTGGGATGAAACCTACTTGTTTGTGGTAAATGATTTTTTTTAGTGAGTAGCTATAATCTATTGGCTAGGATTTTAATGAGCATTTTTGCATCTATATTTATTAGTGAAATTGGTCTGAAGTTCTCCTTTTCAGTTGGGTCTTTTCCTGTTTTTGGTATCAAGGTGATGTTTGCTTCATAGAACATGTTGGGGAAGATTCTTTCCTTCTCAATATTTTGGAATAATTTCTGTAGTGTGGGTATAAGGTTTGATAGAATTCTGGTGTGTAGCCGTCTGGACCAGGGCATTTTTTTGTTGGGAGAGTTTTTATTGTTTCTTTGATCTTGGTTCTTGAAATTGATCTGTTCAAGAGATCTGTTTCTTCTTGGTTAAGTCTAGGGCGAGGGTTTGATTCCAGGTATCGATCTATTTCCTCCATATTGTCAAATTTCTGGGCATAGAGTTTCTTGTAGTACTCAGAGATGATCTCTTATATCTCTGTGGCATCTGTTGCTATTTCCCCTTTATTGTTTCTGATTGAGGTTATTAGAGATTTTACTTTTCTGTTTCCAGTCAATCTGGCCAAAGGTTTATCAATTTTGTTTATTTTTTTAAAAACCAAGTTTTTGTTTCATTAATTTTCTGAATGATTCTTTTGTTTTCAATTTTATTGATCTCTGACTTAATTTTGGTTATTTCTTTTCTTCTGCTGAGTTTGGGATTAGATTTTTCTTCTTTTTTCAATTCCATAAGATGGTTCATGAGTTTTTTGATGTGTTTTCTTTCTGTTTCTTGAATATAGGCCTTTAATGTGATAAATTTCCCTCTTAAGACTGCTTTTGCTGTATCCCACAGGTTTTGGTAACTTGTGTCTTCATTGTTGTTATGTTTGAGGAATTTAATGATTTCCTCTTTTATTTTTATTTTTTGTGAGAGTCTCAAGCTGTCACTCTGGGTAGTTGTGCCATGGCATCACAGCTCACAGCAACCTCCAACTCTTGGGCTTAAGTGATTCTCTTGCCTCAGCCTCCCAAGTAGCTGGGATTACAAGCGCCTACCACAACACTTGCCTATTTTTTTGTTGCAGTTGTCATTGTTGTTTTAGCAGACCTGGGCTTGGTTTGAACCTGCCAGCCTTGGTGTACGTGGCTGGCACCCTACCCTCTTAGTTATGGGTGCCGCCCATGAGTTCCCCTTTTATCTCTTCCTAAACCCATCTATCATTCAGCATAAGGTTGTTTAATTTCCAAGTCTTTGTGTGGGGATGAACATTTTTGTTGGAGTTGAGTCCCACCTTTATTACCTTGTGGCCTGAGAAAATACAAGGTATAATTTCTATTTTTTAAATTTTGCTGAGGTTTGATTTGTATCTTAGGATGTGGTCTATTTTGGAGTATGCACCACGGACTGACCAGAAAAATGTATATTCTTTAGCTTTGGGGTGGTGTGTTCTGTATATGTCTATTAATCCCATTCGTTCTAAGGTCACATTTAAATCCTTTGTACCCTTGTTTAGTTTCTGTTTAGAGGACCTGTCCAGTTCTTTCAGGGGGGTGTTAAAGTCCCTGAATATTATGGTGTTATGGGATATCATATTGTTCAGACCCATCAAAGTCTGTTTCATAAATCTTGAAGCATTTAAGTTGGATACATAAATACTTAAAATTGAAATGTCTTCTTGTTGTATTTTTCCTTTGACCAGTATAAAGTGTCCATCTTTGTCTTTCTTAACTTTAATTGCTTTAAATCTGCTTATATCTGAAAATAAGATTGTAATCCCTCCTTTCTTCTAATTTCCATTTGCTTAAAATACTGTTTTCCATCCTTTAATCCTGAGTCTTGATTTGTCCTTCAAGGCTAAGTGTGTTTCCTGGATGGTTTGGGCTTTTTGTTTTAAATCTAATCAGTCAGTTGTGCCCCTTCAGTGGTGAATTCAATCCATTGACACTTACTGAGAGAATTGGTAAGTGTGGTGGAGTTCTATTCATCTTATTTTGTGGAAATCTGTTGTGCAGTTTTATCCTTTGTGCCATTGTGGAAGCTAAGTTTTGACCTTTAGCTTCTGGGTGTTTAGTTTGCCTGTGGTCCATTGTGACGGTCAGTGTTTTATTTCCTGTAGAGTTGGTCTTGTTGTGACAAATTTCCTCAGTGTTTGTATATCTGCAAAAGATTTGATTTCTCCATCAATTTTGAAGTTTAGATACAGAATTCTGGGCTGAAAATTGTTTTCTTTAAGAATGTTGAAGGTGGATTACCATTCTCTTCTGGCTTGCAAAGTTTAGTTGAAAAGTCTGTCATTCTAATGTCTCTGCCTCTGTAGGTCAGTTGGCACTTACTCCTAGCTGCTTACAGAATTTTTTCTTTCATCTTGACTTTAGACATGTTCACTACAATGTGCCTTGGAGAAGCTCAGTTTGAGTTGAGATGATCTGGGGTTCCGTAGCCATCTAAAAGGAGTGTGTCAGGATCTTTAGTAAAACTTGGGAAGTTTTCATTTATGGTAGTCTTCAGTAGGGCTTCTATTCCTTTGGGACAATCATCTTCTCCTTCAGGATCCCTATTATTCATATATTTGAATGCTTGAGTTCTCCAAGTGACTGTTCTGCATTTTCTCTCTTCTTTTCTGACTCTTTGACTGCCTGGTTTAGCACAAAACCCGAGGCTTTCTCCTCCTTGGTCTAACCTATTTTTGAGGTTCTTTCTTGTCCTTGCTCTAACCTATTTTTGGTACTTTCCACTGCATCTTTACATTCCCTGATTGTCTCCTTCATTTCCTTAAGCTCCGCCATATCCTTTCTATATCTTACATATCTCTTGGCTGACTTTTGTTTCTACCTTTCCATTTTCTCATGCATTCCTTTTATTGTCTTCATCATCTGTGTTTTAAATTCTGTTTCTGTCAAATCCATTAATTCTTTGTAGGTGGAGTCTTCTGTAGTTGCTGCCTCATGGTCACTTGGGGAGTTTCTCTATTTTGGTTTTTCATGTTGCCTGAATTTTTCCCTTGGTTCCTCCTCATGTGTTCTTTCTTCTTGTTCACTTCCTTGTCTTCCTTTTTCCTTCTTGCTTCCTCCTTTGCTTCAAATTACTTTGTCTCAGAGTGTGACCAAAAATACAGGAGTCCTTGCTTTTAATAGGAATCTATACATTGCAATATCTCATTGGGACATGAGGTGGTGCTGTGGTTTTTTGGAGATGGAGAACGCAGCCAGCAACCTCTGGGGTTCTTATTCCTAACTGAGTTGCCCTTGGTGATCACTTCATTGGTTCCTCAGCATTCAAACCCTGCTGGGTTGGGATCTTAAAGCCCTTCAGGAACAGGTCTCACAGTGCCCAACGTTGGTTCCTGTGGAGTGTGGGAGTCCCTCAGCCTGTCCCAAGAGTGGAGATCTGATCCCAGCAGGTGGAATTAAAATGGCTGTGCATTATGTCTCTGCTTAGAACTTCTCATGACTTTCCTTCAGTGTCAGCCCCCCGGCCACTGAGACCTTTGCAGTATGGCTGTTTCATCACTCACCAAACTGATAACAAATCACCTCCAACTGGTATTCAAATCTGGCTGCTATATATTGTTCCAGTACGTCCACCCTTCCAAGCTTTCCATTCGATGCACAGCTTCCCGGCTAAACCAAAAATTCTGGAAAGGTTTCTTCCTGTCCTGGACCTTCATGTGGGGACTGGCTGATTCTGGGTGGGTTGCAATTACTTACCTAATGAGTCAGATTTCCACCACTCTGGATCATATGCTGTAGCTAGTTCACCATCTCCTCACTGTGCTCCCTGAGCTACAATTCTGGGCAAGGTCCCCACACCAGGTATGGCTGGGTTCTCTTTTTTCCTCAGTTGTACTAGGAGGGCTGAGCTGAACAATCCTTCTGGTCTGTCATCTTGCTACCCGCCCCCCACCTCCAGTTTTCTATTCATCTTTTCCTCTTACTGTTTTAAATTTTATGTTTGAATTCTCTTTGCATAATTATCTTTTCTCTAATTCCCTCCTCCTCCTCCTCCTTCTTTTCTTTTTAGACAAAGTCTGTCTCTATCTCTGTTGCCCAGGCTAGAGGGTAGTGGCATGATCACAGCTCACTGCAACCTTAAACTCCTGGGCTCGAGTCATCTTCTTTCAGCCTTCTGAGTAGCTGGGAGTATAGTTACATGCCACCACACCTACCTTTTCTATTTTTATAGTGATTGCTCAGGCTTATACTTAAATTTTTAATGTTCTATGAATGTCTCCAATTTTGAACTGGTTTTTGCTTACAACACTTCTAACACCAAATGGGTGTCCCCTTCCCTGCCACTAACAACTATTTCCTCTCTGGACAACAACTGGATGTCTTACTGTTCTGATACTAATTGGAGCTAGTGTTAGACTTTATAGGTTTAAGGCCTCAGTCCCATAAGACTTCCCTACTTCAGATGCCTGCTGCAAATTGATCGCCCAGGATCCCCCACTTCTGTCTGACTTGGGTAAAAGTTGTTAGTTCCCACTACCTTCCCTTTCCAGGTTGGTTTGATGATTTGCTGGAAGGGCTCACAGAACTCTGGAAAATACTTTACTTACTGTCACTGGTTTCAAGAATGTATATGAATGAGCATCCAGTTGCATAGGGTAAAGTCTGGCAGGGTCCTCAGCTCAGGAGTTTCTGACCCTGTGGAGTTAGGATGTACTACCTTCTCAACATGTGGTTGTGTTTCCCAATTTTGGAACTGTCAAAACCCCTTCCTTTAGAGGTTTTTATGGTGTTTTCATTATGTAGGGAGGATTGATTTAATCATTGGCCTTTGGTTGAAATCAACCTCTAGTTTCTCCCCATCCCTGGAGATTAGGGGTGGGGTGGGACCAAAAGTTCCAACCCTCTAATCTCACCTTGGTCTTTCAGGTGAATAGCTCCCACCATGAACTTCTCTAGGCTCCCCCACTCCATGGTACCCATTTTTTTGGTACCCGCCTGTCCATATGTTATTGTGAAGGCTTTTTTTAAAAAATGTGATTAACACTTAAATCCATAGACTTTGAGTAAAGCAGATTTCTGTTCATAATATGTGTAATGTGTAGGCCCCATCTAATCAGCTGGAGGCCTTGAAAGACAAAAATGGAGTTCTACTTCCAGATTGCCTTTGGACAGGAGCTATAAATCCGCTCTTTTCTTAGTTTTTAGCTTTATGGCTTGTCTCAATTTTATACTTGTTAGGCTTCACAATTGCATGAGTGAATTCTTTAAAATCTCTTCCTTGCTCTCTCTCTTGCTCTCCATATATCTATCTCTATCTATTTATGTTTATATCTACATCTCTCTATCTATTTCATCTCTTTCTCTATCTATCTTTTTATCCTACTGGTTCTATTTGTTTGAAGAACTCTGACCAATATAACAGGTAAGCAGTGCAAATTTGTAGAACACGCTTGTGTTTGGTGCTGATTTAAGATTTTATTTCTCAGGGGTGGTTTTGTTTCTTCACCTGCAATTCTGGAAAGATGCAAGCATCACTGGAGTTCCACTGTACCTGTGAGTGGAGCTTAATTGAAGCAACTGCCCTCCCAGGGTCTTCACTTAATCAGTCTAAATTCTCCATCACAGGGCTCCTTCTCCTCTTATGTGGGCATCAGAATTCCAGCCTCCAGGCAGTAGAACCTATATTTGGATAAATACCTTCTTGGACCCATACAATATCAGCTAAAATTTTTTGCTGTGAGTAGAAGTTTCCTTTTTAACATTCTAGTACCTGGATATTTTACTCTGTGAGCTTAACTATACTTGTAAAAAATAAGTATTTTTTTGTTACACATTTACAGTAGTTTTATGGGTTTATAGAGGGAGTAGAAATTCATGTTACTCAGTCTGTAATGTTTCTGAAACCTGAACACCCACTAGCTGTTCAAATTGTTGAAGATAGCTCTCACGTTCCTCCTGAAGTCTTCTCTACCTAGTTGTCCCTTACACAATGAGGTGTCTTATTCTGCTTATTTCTTTTCTGATATTTCAGTTTACTCATGTTCTTCCTAAAGAGTAGGATCTCAGTCAAAGCTGGGTTTCTTAGTTGTGATGAGTCTAAGAGGTCCCTGTTCTGGACACCACAATACTTTCCATTAATCCTTAGGTCCCAGGAACTCTCTGGGCTAAAACATCACACTACTGGCAAAGAGTCTGCTTATTAAAATCTGTAGGGGGTAAGCAAAGAGTAAGAACTATCATGAGAGGCTACTAGGGTATTGAAGGGTAGGTAGGATTAGGTAGGATTATACAGCCCTGCATTCACACCCTTTCACAGGACCAGTGATTTCGTGGAAGAAATAGACAGGGGACTTCCCAGTGTTTTCTTAATTCATTTAGGTTATTACTTATATTTAGTCTATGATTTTTTTCAGGGTTAGTGGTTTTTTTTTTTTTTTCTGTTGTGCAAGCACCTTAAGTCTCTGATTAGAAACCTTGCCATGTTCTGTTTGGTTTGGTGTGTTTTGTGTTTGTTCTGATAAGCCTAGATTTTATAACTACCAAGGCTGGGGAACAGGAACCTGTAGTCTGATGAAGATAGTTGCTAAGGGATAACTCACGTAGTGTAGATTAAGAATCACACCTGTTATCACCTGAAAAAGGGAAGAAAGAGGGAGTTGGAGAGTAGAGGAGGGGACATCATTTAGGGAAAAACTGCCATGTGACCTTTTCCAAATCTCTTTACTTTTCTGAGCCTCAAGTTCTCTATCTGTAAATATTAATAGAAGCATTTGACTTTGATTCCTCTGCATCAAATGATCTAAGCTCTGATTTCCCTGGTAGAGAAATGATGGTGATATAGGGTCATAGTGCTGAGAAGAAAACATGCTGCATGTCTTTCTTATCTTGTAGTTACATGACTCAGAATGACAGTTTTAAATTCTTGAAGTAATAATAACAGCAGGCTTTTATATGGTGCTCACAGTGGGCCTGACACTGTCCTAAGCACTTCATAAGCCTGTCTCATTTAATTCTCACAACATCTGTATGAGCTGGGTATACTAATTATCCTCATGCTGGAGGTAAGGATACAAAGACACACAGTTAAGTAACCTGCACTAGGTCACACGACTAGAATATCCCAGAGCTGGGATTCAAACACAAGCCATCCAACTCTAAAATTAGTGCTATTAGCCCATAGACTTAAGAGCTAAGAGGCAGGGCGCTAGGGGGGTTTAGAAAAGCCATGATGATTTATTCAAAACCCTGGACCAAAAGGGCAAATAAAGGGGAAAGAGCAAATATAGGGGGATTTGCCTTAGTCTTGATGGGAAGTCTTCCGAAGAAAGTAGGTATGGCCTGGGGGGTGAGAAGGCATTGATCAGAGGAAATGGGTGGGAAGGGCCATTTTGATGTAGCAGTTACTGTTTATTGTGGGAATTAGTAGTCATTGTTTGTTTTGGGAATTTGTACTTTTCAAAGTCAAAAGGCAGAGAGATTTGGCTATGCTGAGGGACCGGACTACAGTTGAGACCTGGAAGGTGTCTGTGTACTTGGAGTTCGGAGAGTGAGAGAAGTGGGGGCAGAATAGGGCTGGGGATGTCAGCAGGGACCCACCCACGTAGGGCTTTCTGTGCCTCTGTCTGTCTCAGTATTTCTCAGCCTTGACATTTGGGGCCGAGTAAGTCTTTGGTGTGGGGACTCCCCTGTACATTGTAGGATGTTTAGCAGTCATTTCTACCCATCCTAGTACCCAGCTAGTACTCCTGTCCTGAGTTGTGACATCCAAAAATGTCCCCAGACATTACCGAATGTACTGTGGTGGGCAAAATTGTTCTTGGTTGTGTATCACTGAGCGTGATATTTCACTGTCTTGGTATCTATTCTTCCTCACAAGCTGTCTACAGGATGGACCCTCAGTCATGGGATCTCTTTCTAGACATGAGTATTGACTTGGGTGTCCTTTAGGCAGATCACCACCAGGCCTGACCAGGCAGCTTGGAAATTGCCAGGCTCATGTAGAAGTATTCTCATCCCCAGAGTGGACAATGCTGAAATGGGTGCACTGAACTAGAAAACAAAGCCCAGGGAAGCACCTCAGGTTCAGAGCCAAAACAAAAGGTTTCTTCACACCCAGACCATCTAATGTTTCAGAACAACATGATACTTTCCCACCTTACCCAGTCCTCCTCCTGAAACCAACCCCGTGGTGTAGTGCTTAACAAAGCAGGCCTTTTACAGAGAAAAATCACCTTAAATCAAAAAGAATAGAAACAAGATACTTGGCATTAGTGGTAATAATAACCAGATTTCTGTGAAAGGCTAAAATATTGCTACTTTAGTAGTCACTGTTTGTTGTGGGAATTTATACTTTTCAAACTCAATATCAAGTGCTTCTAGAACTTTCTGTCAAGTGTCTTCTGCTGCTGCCAGGTAACCCAGGGAGAAGGAGAAAGAGTGATTGTGTCTAGCACGTTCCTTCTATCAGCAGAAAAATGACGTTCTAGGTGGTCTGCTTTTTTTCTCATCTTTTTTTTAATGGTGTAGAGGTGGTGCAAGTGCTACAGTCTGATCTATTAAAGACTTTCAAAGCAGGGCACAATTTGATTATAAAATCATGCTGTCAGAAAGATTGTCCACAAAGAAAATTGTACATTAGCCTTTTTCATGTTTCCTGGTCTGTTCTCTTAATTCCTTGCACCTCTGACCCAAGATCATGACCCCTTCCAGACAGCCTGGGTCCTGCCTGGAGGCCACCCCTGCAGAGAAAACCCTGCTTAGAAAAGCCACCTTGTCTCTTAGCCTAGAGATCATTTGGAGCAGACTGTGGCTCTGGGCAAGAAGCCAGAGCTCAGTGCCAGGTTATAACTAACTTCTGTTTATCCACCATTCCTGTTAAATGATTATTTCTGATTTACCATCAGAAAAGGAGGCAACTCAAAATTAGAGTTGGACTTAAGGTAAAAAGTCTGAGGTGTCAACAACTACCACCATAGTAATAGCGAATATTTATTGAGTAGTTACTATTAAGTCAGGACCCTATCTTAGGTAAATATTATCTCATTTAGTTATTATGTTACCTCTGTGAAGCAAATAAAAACTGAAGCTTAGAGAAGTTAAATGATGTGTTCAAAGTTATATCAAGTTTAAGTCGTAGAGCCAGGGCGTTCAAAGCCCATCTTCTACTCTTCTGCCTAGTATCCTCTCCCCTTTGCTGCCTCTCTTTGACTCTTTTAGAAACTTTATAAAAAATGTGGACGGAATTCTTGGTGTTTCCAGAAAATTCCACCTTTGGAACACATGAAGTCTTAAGAAGACCAAATCTTCAGCATTCCTGAAAAAGTTGATTTCATGCACAGTTTTGGGGCTATGCAGAGATGAGCACATTCTCTGACCCTTATTTAAAATATGTTGATATGGGCTGGATATGGTGGTTCATGCCTGTAATCCTAGCACTCTGGCAGGTCGAGGCTGGTAGATTGCTTGAGTTCAGGAGTTTGGGACCAGCCTGAACAAGAGAAAGACCCTATTCTAAAAAAAATAGCTGGGCACTGTTGTGGGCACCTGTAGTCCCAGCTACTTGGGAGGCTGAGGCAAGAGGATTTCTTTTTTTTTTGAGACAGAGCCTCAAGCTATCCCCCTGGGTAGAGTGCCATGGCATCACGCTCACAGCAACCTCCAACTCCTGGGCTTAAGTGAGTCTCCTGCCTCAGTCTTCCAAGTAGCTGGGACTACAGGCACCCACCACAACGCCTGGCCATTTTTTGGTTGCAGCCATCATTGTTGTTTGGTGGGCCCGGGCTGGGGATTCGAACCCGCCACCTTAGGTGTATGTGGCTGGCGCCTTAGCCACTTGAGCCACAGG
>CAUYTI010087143.1:0-19026 GCA_963575145.1 Galago senegalensis
TTTTTTTTGAGACAGAGCCTCAAGCTGTCCCCCTGGGTAGAGTGCCGTGGCATTACAGCTCACAGCAACCTCCAACTCCTGGGCTCAAGTGAGTCTCTTGCCTCCGCCTCCCAAGTAGCTGGGACCATAGGCGCCCGCCACCACGCCCGGCTATTTTTTGGTTGCAGCCGTCATTGTTGTTTGGCGGGTCTGGGCTGGGGATTCAAACCCGCCACCTTAGGTGTACGTGGCTGGCACCTTAGCCGGTTGAGCTATAGGCGCCGAGCCTCCAATTCATTTTCTATTGAGATGCCTTCTCTGTCCCCCTCCTCCCTGGTCATCCTCCTATGCATAGAGATTCCCACTAGTTCTCTGGGAACATTTCTTTCTAAAGGTTGTATTACAATAAAGTTCATGATGGACTCCTCTCTGAAGAAACTGAGAGACAAGGTCAGGTCACCAGCACCTGACATGTCTACCTGTGGGTCAGGTGCTGTGAGACGTTTTGAGGGCACCTGATTACAGCCACATATGATCTGAAGAATCTATACCTCTTTAAAGAATAAAGCAACTTGGCTTGACCGTGAGAGTTCTGAGGTCAGTACCCTGAGCAACCTCAGTTCCTCGAAGTGGGAGAGGAAGGAACATGTCATTTATAGCCAAAAGGATCCCAGGACTTCCCTGAAATACAGATGAAAGCACTCAGTCATCTTAACTGGCTGAGTTAATGAGCTGATCCATAATTTAAAAGTAGCTTTAAGAAGCAGTCAGAGGCAGGAGGCAGGGGAATACAGGGAGTGAGACCTGTCCTTGCTGTTTGAGCTGACATGGTTTATGTGGGTGTGGGTATGCTCATGTGTGTGTGAAGCAGGGATAACAGTGTGCCCACTTCTTTTTTGATCCGAAAAGGGTTTCTGTAGTCCTCTGAGTTCAGGGGACTGACCTGGGCACCTGCCTTTAGCAAAACAGACCTAGCTTTAGACTCAGATAATGAAACTCCTCAAGTGGCCCTTAGAGACTGCCCTGAACCTCACCAAGCCCTGCTCTGTCTTTCTTCTTCCTAATCTCTTATTAAGTTACACACATAATAAAACCCAGATGTCTGCCATTTAGGTGTTCCCAAGTCCTATGGCCTCATGGAGCCACCTTATCTTTCAATATCCAAGAGAAAGTAGATCGAGCCCTCAACCCACAACAGGGGGAAACCCAAGTTTTCCTGTAATAACTCTGGTGTCCTGCTTCTACTGAACTCCCTCCCTCTCTTTCTCCCTGTCTACCTTCCTTCTTTCCTTTCTCTCTTCCTTCCTTCCCATTTTCCTTCCTTTCTCCTTCCCTCTCTCCCTTCCCGCCTTCCTTTCTTGCCTCTTGAAGCTATTTCCTTCTCTCTGCCGTGTGTCAAGACCAATGTAAAACATAGATCCTTTTCCTTGATTTCCCTAAAGTAGCTCCAGTATGAGGCACATGTGACATATTTTTCCTACATGTATTTGGGAGAGGTGCATTGCACTTTAGCATAGAAAATACCTTAAAGTTGAATATCAGATATTCCCCTGTCCCTGTCCCCCCATCCCCTCTCACTAGTCATCTTCTCCTCCCCCAGGCACACGCTCTCTCTCTGTCTCTCGCTCATAAACACATACACACACACAGACACACACACACACACACACACACACACACAGAATCGGACTTCCATAGTGTCCTCTCTGATTCTCCTGTAGCTCAGAACCCCACCCCCACCCCAGACTGCCCCTGGGCCAGTCTCTGCCTGCCCAGAAACCCACTAATGACCAGCTTTAAAATTACTTTTTCCTTTAACACAATCAAATTATTTGTCTCAACTCCTTCCCCTACCAGCCTCTACAAGCATGTAAAGATTCATCATCCTTTCGATATGAATTATGCCACCCCCTTGGAAGACAGAAGTAGCCAGAATAATTTTGTTGGTTGTTTAAAAAGAAGCTTTTTTTTTCCCCTGCTGCTCAAGGTTAACTATAGCCCGGAGATGTCTCCATCGGTCCTACCCGCCTAGTTTGACTCGTCTCATCCCACCTGGCTCCATCCCTCGCTTGTCAGCACCTCCCTAGCCACACCCCACCTCCCCAATTCAAGAGCCTTCTCGAAATAGCCCCAGCCCTCATGTCCCAGTTCTTGCAGCCTCCCAAGCTAGAGGACCAGCCGGGTGGGCCTTGAGCCATAGGAGGGCCCTTTTCCATCCTCCACTGAGATCTCAGAGCCCGGCTATCTGCCTGGGCTCAGTCTCTGGTGCCACTCTGCCTCTCTGTGGCTCAGGGGCTCACGGGGTGCAACTCAGATCCCAGGGGCCCCAGCATCTCAACGTGTTCATTCACCTGGCTAAACCAGAGCTCTCAGTTGTATCCTGGGCCTTGGAGGGCAGAAATAGTCAGACTGGAATTTGGTCTCTCAGATGTTGGACAGCCTGCACCTCAGGCTGCCCTCATAGCTGAGGAAGAGGTAGGAGCCCTGCCTCGAGAGCCCGTACACAGGCCAGAGGCTGGTTCAGTTCTCAACTTACTTCATGTGTTGGGCAACACTTTCTCCTCATTTGGGCCTCTGTCCCTCATCTGGAAAATGAAGGGTTGGATTAAATCAGGCCCAGAGAACTAGAACCAAGTCCTGGAGAGAAAGTGACCTTATCTCAGAGAGCAGAACTGAGTCCTGGGGAAAAGCTGACTTACCTCAGAGAGCTAAAACTGAGTTCTGGGAGAAGCTGACCCTACCTCTGGCCAGAGTTCATTGTGGTGCCTGCAAGGACAGAGGCTATGCTAGGGGGAAGGGGGCTGTCCCAGCTGCTGGCCAGGGTAATTCGGGATGCTGGTGCTCTGAGGACCTGCCAGAAGGTCAGTATGGTACAGTGCAGGGGCTGAGGGAGAGTTATTCAGGATGAGGCTGGAGAGACAGGCAGTGGCCTTGTGGACCATGTGTCAGTATTTTGCTGTTAGCTCAGTGGAAAGGCATGGAGGAGGGGACCTGCCATGGTCTGAGCTATGTTTTTGAAAGATCTAGCTGCTTCTATATGGAATGGACTAAAGAAAGACAAGAGGGGGGTTGGGGTCCATGTTGGGGGCCAGTGAGAGGAAGGGGCCTTAGACTAGGATGAAGCAGTGGAGATGGAGAAACAAGCTTGAATTCCAGCTATGTTTGGAGGTAGAAATGATCATTGTTGCAGCTAATATGGTGGGCGAGGATGCTGGCCAACCTGCCTCTCAGAACCTAGTTTGGGGCTATTTCACTAGTACTTGGGTACTTCTGGTTATGTAGATGGCAGCTGGGCTCAGCCAGCCTCCAGAATAAGGGTAGTCAAGTTGACTGAGGGTTCTCCATACCTCACCGCCAACCTACAAGTTGACCAAGGTAGTAGAAGCCTCATATCTCCCTCCCAGTGACACTAGGAAGGGTCAGAACTGGTGGGGCAGAGGTGGGGAGCCTGAGGCCGGAGGGTGGAGCTTAGTCTCTTCATTGGACCAGCACTGAGGCAGAACACCCCAAAGGTTGGCAGCCTCTAGGCCTGAAGCCAATATCACCCGCTGCCCAGTCTGAGTGGCCTAATTTCAGGAACCCTCTCTTCTAGAGGGTCACTTCTGGCTTGGTCCGCCCCAGCTCCCAGAGGCTTTGGGGCTGATCTCCTGCTTCAGGCTCCACTGACCAGGACCGGCAGACCAAGCAGCCCTACCAACTTGGCTTGGCTGGCAGGTGACTGGTGCTCTCTGGGAATGGAGAGAGAAACAGGTAAAAGGGAGATAGCAAACAGGGGCTCAGTGTGAGAGGGGTGGGCTACATGCAAACTAAAATTTAAATTCTTGCCACAGTGACTGCCAAGAAGAGAGAGGTGGCTGATGAAAACCACATGTCTCTAAGTAAGTGGGGAGAGGAGCCCTGCGAGAGTGCATGCAGAGTGCGAGTGTGTTAGCTAGCGATGTTGCTCTTGGTCTCCCATGCAATGGAAAAATCTCCTATTTTAAAGAATACAATGTTAAGAGGCACTCTGAGACAAACCACATTTCGCAATTAAGTCGTTTACAAGGTCAGTAAAGGAAGGACAAAATAAACCAGCTGAAAAAGGTCTTGCTCAATAACAAAATTTGTTTAAAAGTTCAATGTTATGGTCCAAAACTGTAATATAGGCTCAACACGTAGTTTTCAGAAAAAAACAGCCAACAAGATGAAACTCTTCAGGGGTGGAGAAGCAGTTCAAAGTGCTGTAAGTGTTGGTACAGCCCTTGTATTTCCTGATGTTTGAAAAAAAAAAGTATTTTTTAAAAAATGTAAACTGTGTTATTTTTTGCTTTTTTCTAAATTGACCCTGAGACAAACCAAAACCAGAGACACAGACAAACATAACTACTGTTCGCAGTCTGCAGAACAGAATTCTCATTTCTTCATTCAACATTGAAGTTCCAGCGTAATGTGGTTCCAGCTGTCCCTCTCTGATTTCCCTTCTGCTTAATGCTGCCAGCCCCTACTCCATCCATCCTATGTGCCCGCTGCCGCCGTGGTGTGTCCTGGTGCCCCTGCTTTCTTCTGAGATGCCTTTCCTCCTGGCTGTATGCAGAAATTTTAGCCATTCTTTAAGGATATTGAATTCCAAATTATCCATTCCACTATAATTCCTATCTGATTCTTTTGCATGGATTCCAGTTCTTTGGTGACATTCTCCATCCTAAAATCTATTTTCTTGACCATTTTAATCACAGTTATTCTAAAGTCTGTGTCGATCTAACTAATAACTGGATCACCTATGAGGCTGTTTCTATTGGGGAATAGTTTTGGGCTCTGACCGTTGTTCTTTCATCTTGGAGGATTTACTTTTGGTTTCCAGGAGACAGTGAGAGAAGCGGAAGGTCATCCTAATCCTGGCTGGAATTGAGCTAGTTTGGAGCTGGCTGTCAGACTCAGTGAAGGCCGCTCTATTTCTGTCTCACCCTTCCTCCTAAGTGTAACCCTTTTGGGGTTCTCACCAGAGGTCTGGCTTGTTTTCTAGGGCCCTTCCTCTTTGGTGGGCCTTCAATTCCATGTTTGTCTTTCAAGCCCTTGGAGACTGCCAAAAATTCTGCTCAGCTGCCCAGTCTTTTAGCCAAGCTTCACTGCTTGGGTGGGTGCTGCTTCCCAGCAGGGAATGCCTTCCAGAGAAAGCGGCCTTAGAACTCTAAGCTAACCTGGACGTGCTTCTCTTCTCCCAGACATCTTGGCCCCCAGATCCTGCTTGCCTTGTAGTTTAAAGCCCAAATTTGTCTCCCAGACCCTTGAAATTGCCAAAACCTCTCCCTCAAGTTATCACTTTCTGTTTTTCGCCTCTGGTCCCATAACGCTCACGAATCAGCAGATGCCTCAGGGGAAAGAGTAGAGCCAGGCCACTTCCAGAGGCTCCCCTCCGGTCTGGCCCTGCCCTCTCCAGCCCTGGCCGCTTTTTGATAGAAGGCTTTTGAGTTCTGCCCAGCTCCTTCCTGATGGGAGGACTGGCCCCAAAGGAACCTCTTGGATCCTTTTATCTACTCCATTAGAATGTAAGCTCCATGAGGGCGGGGACTGTGTCTGTTACCACTGTGGTCCCTGGCTGATCTCATATATGACTTAAAATGTCACCTATACCTGGACATTCTCAAATGCCTGTTTGAAGCCCAGAGCTGTTGTAAGTTCTTAGCTCCACACATCTAACTGCCCCTTGTCATCGCTGTGCAGCTGTCACCGTACATCTCAGACTTGACATATCCAAAATCTTGTTCTTCCACCCCAAACTGCATCTCTTCCATCTACTCCGCAGCTTATGTCAGAAACCCAAGGGTCACTAGTGACAATTCCCGCTGCACTCTCCCACATCCAGTCTCTCCGAGTTGCTGATTCCACTGTAAACATCACATGAAGTCATCCAGTTCTCTCTTCTTGAAGCCACAACCTTGTCCCCCCAACTTCCCCTCTGCAGGTTACTCAGCAGTCTCCTCACAGCTCCCCCAGAGCTGCGCTGGCCTCCTTCCAACATGTTTGTCAGCCACCCTGTGGGCAGAATGATCCCTTGGAAACAAAGATCTGATGATGTCATTTCTCTGCAGAGCACCCTCCAATGACTTCCCATTGCTTTTATAGGAAGCTGTGAAGATAAACCTTCCGAGAGCCACGGCCCTATGAGCTGCCCAAGCCCCCTGCCAGGCTCAGGGCCTTCTCTGTCCTCCAGCACCCAGGGCTCCGTCTCCTGCCAGGAGACCTCTGCCCCCAACCTTTGCCAGTCTGCACTTATCCATCAGGTCCCAGCTAAATGTCCCCTCCCTGGAGCTTCCTGGACCCCCAGAATTGGCTTGGGGCCCTTGCTAACTCACAGTTGTTGCATCCTCTGCCCTGTTGGCAGTGTTCAGCGCAGTTGTAACTAGATAGTTCCTCAAGGGGCCATTGACTGCATTTCTCCCCTCACCTTCTTGAAGCTGGGCACAGTGTCTGTCTGGGTCACCCCTTTACCCCCAGCACTAGCAATGTGGCAAGGACATCTTAGAAGAGTCATTAAGTAATTTTCTGAATAAGTGAATAAAAGGTACCCAGGGCTCATGGAAGACCCTGACACCCAGGGATGGCAGTGCAGAGTGCTCTCAATGCAGAGCAGGGGCAGCACGGGTGTCTGGGCCGGGCTTTTGGTTAGCAAGTGTCTGAGAGTGTGACTATGAGAATAAGCAATTAAATTACTGTCTAATGCAGTCTTCTGATAGCCAGGGAGCCATCAGATCCAGGTTCTAGTCCAGGTTTGGGCATAGATTGTGACAAATAGCATTTTGATAATGTTTCACAGTTTACTAGGCATTTCCACAGATAGGCTCTGTGACCTCCAGCAAGCAGCTTTTAGAGGCCTGTGGGGAGAGAGGAGCCAGGGAATGGGTTCCAGAGCCAGCTCTGCCATCCTCTCCCATGTGCTAATTGGCAAGGCTCCTCTCGGGCCTTAGTCTACTCATCTGTCAAATGAAGGGATTCAGTGAGAACTTTAAGGTTTGTCTATGAAATTTAGAATGAAAAATAAGAACTGCTCAAAACAGAAAGCAAGATTTTGGAGTCCCCCTTCTCAAATAGCAGCTCCCCATATTAAGCATATGTAGCATGGCAGTGTCACAACCAGCTCCTAACAGTACCCAGGTGACTTAGCATGGTGTCATACGAACACAGAACCTGGATCAGGGCACTGATCCTATGTAAATAGGTGTTTAGAGCTAATCTTAGAAGCAGGAGTGAAGAGCTGGGGGGAAAGAGGCAGGGCAGAGGAGAAGCCCAGGTGAGTGTCCAGTGTGTCCAGGACACTTCCACCTCTAAGGGACTTGCTGAGAAGCCACAGAACTCCAGAACTGTCTCCCAGAAATGTGATGAGGGAGACTTTCTCCACCAGCTCTCACCTTCACTAGTTTAATGTCATCTCTGGTAGTGTCACTCTGAACTGCTGGGCTGTGCACACACATAAGCTTAGGAGGCCTCTTGATACAGAAGGTTCTGGGACAGAAAATGAGAATTCAAGAGTCCTTGAGATCAGTGGGAGATCGATTAAGCTCACATGGACCTGTCCATGTAGCAGTGCCTAAAATTGCAATGGGACCTGGGGTATCCAAGTAACTAATGCCAGTTGTAAAAGGGCAGGGTCATTGCTGTCTAGCCCACCCAAGAACAAGTGCTAGAATTTCCTCCCACACCCCACTCTCTGAATGTCCAGGCCTCATACCTTCTTTTCTGGGGAGCTTTCCAGTGTCCTGAACCATTGAAAAACAGAGAATGTCTGTTTACCTGGGCAATTCAGACGGGGTTCAGCAAAGCCCTGGGCTAAGTGACAACAAGGCTGTGCACTGTGGCGGAGCACCCCAGCCCATGGGGAGGCAGCCACAGGGTGTGCATACAGGGCTGGCAATGGCTGTGCTCTCTGTGGGAGACCCTTGGTCAGCCTCCCCTGTGGCATGGTGCTTCCTCTCTGTTTTCCTCATCCGTCCTGCTTTCATTAACTCTAGGCTCTATTTCCCTTAGCCTTCCCTTCTGATTTGTTAATAAAAAAGGAACGTTGATTACTTCTAGCTTTTTCTCCCCTGCTGTAAGAAATCTGCTTTCCCTCCAGGCGATATGAATGAAAGAAAAAAAAAATGTCTTTTATGAGAAGGTGGCCAAAAGAACACAAAGATTTAAATTTCAAGGTATTATCCATCCACATTCTCCACACTGCCGTGGGAGTCCCTGGCGCACTATCTGACCCTGGGAAATTGTTTTGCTCAGTCTGGACCGAGCTCTCTGGCTCTCTGCACCTTCACCCTCGGTCCCGGCAGGCTGCAATTAAGCCAGGAAGTCAGGAGCCCTGCCTCAGGAACACCTCGCTTGCCATTGCATGCCTGTTCTGCACAATGCTGGACGTGGTCGGGAGTGACAGGCAGGCTTCCAGATGGTGCGGGTCCCCATTGCCCCACTAAAGTCATCGCAGGGATGTTTCTAACCACCCCTACCCTGCTCCACATCCGTGGGTAGGAAGCACCCGGTAGTCCTGCTTCCTCACTTTCTTCTCCATCCCCTCCATCCCCAAGAACGGAAGGCCAGTCCTGCCACCGATTTTCTTCCTACTTGCCCAGCATGACCCTATGGAAACCAGGACATGCTACCCCAGGCCTGTTTCTTGCCAGCCAAAAGAATTTAGACAATTGTCCCTTCAGGCAAAGTGTAGCTTTCCAGCCTACTCCGTTGCCAGGAAGTCAGACAGAAGTCCAGTTGACGGTCAGAGCCGGGCAGTGACTTGCCCAGTGTGGAATGACTGCAGTGGGTGAAGCCCCTGGGCCACAGGATGTGGGCTGAAGAAACAGGTCTGACGCTGTTTCAAATATATTCTCCCATTCACACATTCCTTTAATACCATTTACAGGGAGGCCCTGAGTTAGTACTTAAACACCTCTTGACAACTTTTTAACAACAGCTTCATTAAGATGCAATTGACACACCATATAATTCACTCTTCGAAAGTGTACAACTCAATGGTTTTTTAGCACATTCACAGAGTTGTACAACTACCATCACCGTCTAATATCAGAATATTTTTATCATCCCCCAAAGAAATCCCATCCCCTTAGCAGTCACACCCCAGGCTCCCTACTCCCAGCTCCTGGCAACAATTCCCAATCAATCTACTTCCCATCTCTGTGGATGTAATTCAGAGATTTCAGGTCCCTGGGATCATACAATACGTCGTCCTTTGTGACTGGTTTCTTTCGTGTTACATAATGTTTTTAATATTCCTTCACATTGTATCATATATCATACTTCATTTCTTTTTATGGCTGAATAACACTCTATTGTAGGAAGACACCACATTTCATTTATGTATTCCTCGTCTGATGAACCTTTTGGCTATAATGAACAGTGCCAGGATGGATATTCAGGGATAAGTTTTGTGTGGATATAGATTTCAAGTCTCCATATCTTGGAGTAGGATTTCTGGTAATTCTGCTTAACATTTTAAGGAGCCGCCAACCTCTTTTCCACATTCAACATTCCCACCAACGATGGGAAGGATTCCATTCAACATTCCCACCAAAGATGTGTAAGGATTCCAATCTATGTCTTCTCTAACATGTATTATTTGTTGGTTTTTGTCTGCTTTATTTTGACTATGGTAGAGGGTGTGAGGAGGGTTTTGTTTGTTTTTTGAGACAGAGTCTTGCTCTGTTGCCCAGGCTAGCGTGCAGTGGCGTCATCATAAGCGCACAGCAACCTTGAACTCTTGGGCTCAAGTGATCCTTCTGCCTCAGCTTCCTGAGTGGCTGGGATTACAGGCGCCTGTCACCACGCCTGGCTGATTTCTTTCTATTTTTAGTAGAGACGGGGTCTTGCTGTTGCTCACTTCATCGTGGTTTTGATTCGCCTCTCCCTGCTGGCTAATGGTGTTGAGCTTCTTGTCACATGCTCATTGGCCATTCACATACCTTCTCTGGAGGAATGTCTATTTAAATCTTTTGTCCATTTTTTAGTTGGCTTATTTCCCTTTGTACTGTTGAACTATAAGAGTTGTTGGTTTTTTAATATATATTCTGCATACAAGTTTCTTTCCAACTCCTCTTGGATTTTAAGAGGTGTCTACACCAAAGTCAGAGCAGGGGTTGCCGTTTTAGCAGTCTGTAGAATTCATTGCAAGGTGATGAAAACCTTGCAAAAACTGCATCTGTCCCATGCTGCAGAGGGTTCCGGCAGGGCCAGACCCTGGAGGGGAAGGATGCAGAGCTGTCTTTCCTGGAGTTTGCTTCCTGCTCAATTACACCCCCTTTCGAATTCTCAGCTGAAAAGGAGAAAAACTTAGTTGTAATGGGCTGGGAGGGGAAGCAAGCAGGTTGGTTGGTGTAGTGAAGGCAGCATCCTAAAGAGGGAGGATTTTTCTTTCTTTCCTTTTTAAGTTGCATTGGCTTTTATTTCCTGGGTAAATAAGATGGCGCAGAGAAAAGCATTATGGAATTATAAAGGATATGCAAATGTAAGGTGATATTTGTATTGTCCTTAGGATGAAATCATAGAGCCTGTGGGGGGTGGCTGGGGAGGGGTTGGGGAGCTGGGAGATGACAAGTCAAGGAGACCGGAGGGTAGCAGAGTTTGTAAACCTTAGTTCTCTGTGTGTATTTATGTGTGAGAAAGAGAGACTTTCATGATGTCTGGTGTGTCCCTTTACCACCTGTATAATAATTTACTTAGTATCTTTCTTTGAATGGGCTCCTATTACTTTTAATTAGATATATTTAGTGAGAAACTTTATATCACATTCATAAATGGCAAACCTGCATCATTTTCAGAATGGAAGCTATCAGATAAACAGATAATAAAAACCAAACAGTATTCCTAAATTCCAGCTGACTCTGTCATCATCTGGACCTGGAAAACTGCCCCTGACTTCTTAGCCTGGCTCCCCTCTCCCACGACTCAGGTCGCTGCTCCAGCAGTATCCTCTCAGGAAGGCTGTGGTGGCCACTTGCCTGCTTTCTCTCTGCCGCAGCACATACAGCCAAGGGATGTGGGGCACGTGTGTGTCTGGCTCCATGAAGGCAGGGTGTTGCATCTCCGTCCCCACCACCTAGCTCAGTAAATAGTAGTCGAGTCAGTAGCTACCAGCTCTGAGCTGCAGGGCAGTTCTCTCCTTTGTTTTGTTCTTTTAACAAGTTCAGCAAGTGTTAAAGTCATAACCAGCCTGAGCCAAGCTGCCGCTTGCACCTTGATGTAATCAAGAGGGCTGAGCAAGCTGGGAGTAGAAAGGGGCCTCCTGGGTGTGATCCCCGGGTCACCTGGCTTCCCAGAGTTTCCCACCCCATACGCAGGGAACTCCCGGATCTGCAGCCTGCTCACTTACCAGCTGAGTGGCCCAAACGGCATCACCTCACCTCACCAGCTTCTGCCTTCCCTAGGGCAAAGGAATGAGGGTGCCCACCCGACCTCACAGAGCTCCAGGAGCCCGAATGCAGTGTGGACACACCTAGAAGACAGAAATTGATCAATTAATAATGGTAGAAACTCTGGCTTGGCACCATTGCACAGTGGTTACGGTGCCAGCCACATGTACCGAGGGTGGAGGGTTCAAACATGTCCCTGGCCTGCTAAACAACAATGACAGTCGGCTGCTAAGCAGGACAGGCAGCGGCAGCAAAAACACCCAGCAGGCCAGATAAATGTCCTGGGCGGGCTGCATGTGGCCTGTGGGCTGTAGTTTGGGGACGCCTGGTTTAGCAGATAATGGGATTTAATTACTGACTTTGCCTAGAAAGTCCTATCCTTTCTTCTAGGCTCATCCATTAAAAGTATTATTATCCTTTATTGAAATCTCAGTAATATACCAGGTCTCGCTAAATAAGAGCTTAAATACATCATTTTATTTTATCCTTGCAATAATTATAAAATGTGGATTTATTATTCCCATTTTACAGATTAGAGAACTGTGGCTCAGAGTCATTTTATGACTTGTTCGAGGTGATGCAGCGAGAAGTGACATGGCCAGGTCTTTAATAATTCAGGGCCCATACTCTTAACTGCCACATTACACAATCCCTTCAATGCCACCACCTTGGTGAAGACTTGCTGCCCAGCCATTCCTCTTCTAAATATTCATAACTCTGGGCCATTATCTGTCTGCGACATCTGCCTCCATTGCCCTTGGGGTGTGTGGGGGGCGCATTCATTTCTTGAGGGCTGAGATCACAGTTAGTCATCTCTCCCTCACCTGTCCCCAGCCAGGCTGACTGTCCCCCAGCCAGGCTGAGGCCCTGGTGCATTGTAGATACTCTACTTCCGTCTGTTGAGTAAATGAAGAAGTGAGGCCTCTGGATTTTCTTTTGCCAGGCTCTACCTCTATGGAGGACAGACACAGAAAGAGTGAGCAGTTGCACTTCCAGAGATATGAGTTAGCTCCATCAGAAAGCCGCTGGGATGTTTACCCAGGAGGGCGCACAGAAGGCCCTGTCCTAGAATAAGAAGATCAGCCCCAGCCCGACAGATGACTGTGGGTGTGCAGATGGTCCTAGAGGCAGGGCAGGGGTGATGGCTTCTGGAGGACCCGCCTGGCCTGTGACACTGATGGCTGTGATAGACATCTTCCCTGACTTTGCAGATTCACTGTCCATCCCACTCACCTGCTTTCTGCCCCTGCAGAAGATCAGAGAAAGAAGGAGGAATGATGCTTGGTTAATTCTTCCAGGTGCCATTGGGCCAGGGCTGGGAGCAGCTCTGTTGTCACTAGCCCCAGATTCTGTACTGTCCTGGTGGTTTCCCTATACACACACACACACACCCTTTGTGGAGAGCCCCTTTGTTAGATCTCTTCCCATTACCCTGATTTAAATGTGCCCTTTGTTCCCGCAGGGACCCTGAGTGATGGGGTGGAATGCTCTTTCTGTGTTTGGGGGGATATTTCCTGAGGCCAGGGTCTATGCTTATTCATTTGAGTGTCCCCACGCCTGGCACAATCCTCAGGCTGTCGTTCTGATGACTAACATTTAATAAGCATCCACTATGTGGCAGGCATCGATACCTGGACTTATTAATCTTCACAACAATCCCTTGATTATCACCCCTGCTTTACAGATGAGAAAACTAAGACACACAGAGGTTAAGTAGCTCACCCACGTCACATGGTCAGCATGTGACAGATCTGGAATTCAGACCCAAGCAGAGTGACCCTTAACCCTCCCTGCCAGTGGACTGCCTTTCTGTTTGTTGTTTGGGGAATGAAAGGAACCTGCTTCTTTGCCAACTCCAGGGCCCCTGGCAGACTGGTGGAATGTAGGTTACCGTGGCAACAGGGTCAATAGGTTGCCCTACCTGGTGAGCCCTGGGGGCAGAGGTTCTACTGGCTAGCAGAGAGACAGGAGTGGGGTCATGGGCCAGTGTCTGAGGTACCAGATGCATTGGGAGGACTTGGAAGAGTACCAGGTGGGTAGGTCAGGCAAGAGATTCTGGGCAGAGGGAGCTCCCTGAGGCAGGTGGGATGAATAAGGAAACTTACCTGCAGCTCTATTCTTTACTAGGGGGGAAAGTGGTGGCCTTGCCTTTACTAAGCTTGAATCCAAGTGGCCTGGACTAGTCCCTGAGGCCAGCTACCTTCCCCCATCTGTCTCCTGCTCCAGATCCCAGGGGTTTAGTCTTATCTCAGATCTCCTCTCAAGGTCTGTGCCAACACCCTCTTTCCTGGGGCCATCAGAGACTGGGAGAAGGAAGGGCACTATTTCTTCCTCTGCTGCTACCTTGGGTGCTCTCCATCTAGGGCTGGGCTTCCTCCATTGTCCAACCTGAGGAAGGCAAGGACAGGCTTTTCCTCCCCAGGGGACTAGGGCAGGGCTGGATTAAGTGGACAGGTCCCTTCTGTGTGATCCGTTGCAGGCCCTGACTTTCCTGACCAGAAATGAAATTCTGTGGTGAGTAGAGGGCCCCACACCCCACTCTGTTTCTCTGCTCCCTCCCCCTGGGTAGAGGGAGCTGGGTGCTTGCCCTGCTCAGCCTCATGTGGGTCCCTGCTCAGAGCCACACAGCTCTGGAGATTAGGCTGGGACAAGCAGGCAGGGAGGGAACCCAGGCGGGGAGGACTCTGGGCCTAGGGCCCCACTGGAGTTAAATGAAGCATCAAGCTTTGGCCGGTGGATCAAGGCAGGGCTGGATCCAAGGCAGGGCTTCTTCATAGCATCATAGAGCTGGACAGAGCTTCCTTGGGATGATGAGGGAAACTCAGGGCTGAAGCCCTGTTTGGTTGTTCAGTGGCTGGTAAACTTGGATGCATCACTAGGCTCAGCCGTCCCCAGCCTCTCTCCAGTGTCTGCTGTGTGCCAGACCACATGGAGGTGTGAGGTGGGCTCTCCCAGTCCCTGTCATCACACGTCCCTGTCTCATGAGGAAGATTCCTGGCCACAGACAATCCCACAAATGGAGACAGCAGGTGCCACACATGCTCATGGGGCAGTAAAGAGAGTGAACAGTGTGAAAGACGTGTGTGTGCTTGGCCCAAGCCTGGCGCTCAACACAAATCTGTGAGGTTGGATAAATGAGCTCACCGAGACACTTTGGGGTCAGGGTAGGGGGCAGGCTTGGAGTGAGGAGACCCTTTAGTTCCTCTGGCCTGGGCCCTTTTCCTCTCTTCTCAATGCCCTGCTTGGACTCACCCTCCCTGGGTTCCATGTCCCACCTGGAAGCCACATTTCCCCACTCAGGGTCTCAGGGCAGGTGATGACTTTGTGACAAGCATGAGTCTCTCCAGGTACAAATGGGGACAAGGGATGGTCAAGATACAGATAGCTACAGAAGCCAGGGATAGTCACCAGGTTACATTATTTCCCTTTTAAAAATAATATTCACTCACTTTTTTAAATATAGAAAAATATGACAAAACTCCAAATGACCCATATCCTGTTACCCCATTGCTATTTTCTAAAAAGTAACACAAGAATAAAAATAAAATAAAATCTAAAAATGTAGTATGTGAGCATGGCTAGAAAATTCAAATCGTCTAAAAGTTCTAAGTGAAAAGTGAATGTCTCCGTTCCCTCTTCCCAGCCCTCGTCCCTGAAGGCAGCCTCTGTTCCCTGATAGTTTATCATCTAGCCTTCCAGAACAATTTCCCATGCACAGACCTGCCTATGTCTCCTCCTACAGTTTTACTCCATCCACACTGGAGCATGCTCCATTCAACTGTTCTACATCATTTTTATTCATTTGCTTACGTTTTTAAATCTCAGTTAGTTTTGCATAAAGCGTGCAGAGATCCACCTCATTCTTTGCTAAGGGCTGTGCAGTATTCCCTGGTGTGGATGAACCATAATTCATTTTACCAGCTCCCTGTTATGGACACTTAAGTTGTTTATGGTTTTCATCTTTACAAATAATGCTATATTAAATATTTACATACACAGAGCTCACCCAACAGGTGAGAGGAAATCCACTGGAGAAATTTCTAGCTATAGAAATGCTGGACAAAGGGGTAGGTGCATCCAGAATGTTGAGAGGTTTGACCATATCGTCCTTTAAGGAGGTGCACCAGTGTATACTCTCAGCAATTGAGTACGGCCACGCCTGCTCTCCTTCCATCTTAGGGGCCTCACATGGCCTCCTTCAGGTCCTGGGACTCTCTCTATATGCCAGGAGTGAGTTTGGTGGGGGTGGGGAGTTCAGAGGGGAGAGAGGAGGATGGGAGGGGCTCAGGCTTTCTCTCTTGAGCACAGGCAGTCATTGTCATTTGTGCCATGTTGGCTTTCTGAGAAAGGGAAGCAAGCCAAGCTCAGGGACTTCCCCTTCTAAACCACCTCCTAGGACCTGAGACAGTCTCTGGCCAGATGCTGTTTGCAGCCTGTTTCCCTCCCCATTGAAGGGGCATTCTGCTCAGAAGAGGGCAGCTTGATCCCTCTCTCCCTGGGGAGGCAGGGCCTGTCCAGCCTGCAGGGAAGCTCCCACTTCAGAGGGAACTTCCTCTCAAAGATCTTCCTGGCTCACACCTTCTCCTGACAGCTCCATTCCTGCCCCTGGGGAGCTCCTGTGGGGGGGGGGCTCCTACCCTTTGGGGCCTGAAAAACAGCGATGGGTCTATGCTGGGTGGAGGTGTGGGGATGCCACTGCAGAGTGACAGGAAGGCAGAGTAGAGGTGAAGGGCTTGGGTCCTACTCTGCCGTTGTTTCTCCATGTGGACACCTGTCAATGAGACAGAGAAAGACAAGCATGGTGGGGTGGGGGGTTATCAGTATTAGGGTGACACCAGCGAGAGCTCTCTGTGGCTTCAAACCAAGGTGAGTCTCTAGAGTCAGGAGACCACACCCTGGGGAACAGTCAAGGATGTGGAACAGCTGTCAAAGCTTTGAAGAATGGAGAGCAAAGGCTACAGATGCTAAAATGTCCCAGTTCAAAGTGGGAAAGGACACTTTGACCTGGCCAGTCCACTTCCATCAAGAGGACACTGGTGAAATAAATGCAACACATCTGTCAGTGGGACACTGCCCTTACAGAGAGGGAGGAAGAGGAGCTTTGTGTTTGTCATGGAGTCATCACCAAGGCATATTATTAAGTTAAGAAGCAGAGTGCAAGGGGCTCCCAGTTAACGTGGAGATCAGAGCATCTTCTTTTATCCCTGTTACCTTTACTAAAAAAAGAGCAAAGGCTTTTTTTTTTTTTAAAGAAGAAAGAAACCCATAAGGACAAAAAGAACACAAGCAATGGCAGCAGATGAGAGAGGTCAAGAAAAATTTCCAAAGTGCAAAGCAGATAGAGCCGTGATCCAGACTTAGCAGAGCAGGAAGCTGATAGAAACCCACCTGCAGGGGGTGGATGATGGAGCCAAGAATCCGGAGAGTCTCAGGAATCTCTGAATGCAGGATGCAGGGTCAGGTGAAAACAGAAAGTTAGACCGAAAGTCTCGTGTGATGCCTTCTCTCTCCCTGCAGTCCACAGGGCACCCCTGCCCACCCCAGAGGAGGCCAGGAGCTGACCATCTGGACTACCAGGCACAAGTGGAGAGCTGGGTGAGCTCCTGGCCAGCACTTTAGATTCTCCCTGTAAGTATTAATTGAAAGACAAGGGAAACCAGGTATTTGAGGAAAGAATAAAGAAACAGCCCTATCTATAGTCAGCCATCACAATATTTCTGAATGCTAGAGATAATGAGAAGATCCCATAAGCTTTTGCAGAGAACAAAATCAGACTATATGGAGAGAATCAGAAGTCAGAATAGCTATGGACTTACATTGTAAGACAGTGGCTGAACATCTTCAAACTTCTAAGGGAAAATTTCCAATCTAGAATTAAGTCCTGGCTAAACTATTACTCAAAAGTGAAGGTAGCATAACCATATTTTAAAATATGCAAATTTAAACAATTATCTCTTTGGGACTTTCTCTTAGGAAGGTTTTAGAGGATGTGCTTCATTAAAACTAGTTACGTAAACCAAGAAAAAAGAAGGCACAGAATCCCGGGAACCAAGGATTTCAATAAAGAGGAAGGCAAAATGAATTACGAGCCTGTTAGTGAGGGGAAGTCCGAGGGCGCAGGCTGAGAAGTAGGCCTGGAAAGCAAGCTGCACACTTTGGAATTAAGGAATCCCAGGTTCCAGGAGCGATACTTCCAAGACAACAAAACCAACTGCCAGGTCATGTGGTGCGTATATCATATTGAGAGGGACTTTACAGTTCTGCAGCAAGTATGGGGGTGAAATAACGATAGATATGCTGAACTCTAAGCAAAGCCAGAAGCAAAAAAAAAAACCAAACCAAAGAGCAAACTGATTATCAACTCTGGAAAAAACAAAAAGGCTTGCAAGAAAGAAAATGTAATCGTGTTGCACTAGGGAACTTGGCTGTGAGCAATGTTTGAATAATACAGATATAATGCCGATAATACGTGTATAAACTCTGCATATTGATTTAGGCAGTGTTTCGTATTGGGAGGTGGGAGAAAGGAAAAGAATTGTATAGAGAGAAACAAATTCTTGTCCATAGCAGGAGGTCATAATTCTATAATGAAAAAAAAAGTCCACACGGTATTTAGAAACACTATATAAATATTAAATAAAAACCAAGAGAAATAGCAAAATGTTCATCAAATGCAGCCTTCAGAGAGCAGAGGTAGAGAGGTGGGGTGTGAGTTGTAGGTATTAGTAATTTTGATTGTGAGCCTTATAATACTGTTTGTATTTTAAGCTATTCAGCGGTATTATGTTGGTTAAAAAAAAAAGACTGGTATATATGGGCTGCCACTGTTCTGGTACAATAAAGGGACACTCTTGCACACACACACTGAGGTAGAAAATCCTGGGAGGATACACTGACAGACTCACAGGTTAGCTTCTTGGCAGGCCCCTGGGGTGTTGAATACATGAGGGTGAGTGCGGTGTGCTGTGGGACAGTGGAGGGTCAGCTTTGATGTGGGTGCTCAGTCACTGGCAGTGAACCAGGGTGCAGAGGGGATGTGGTGCTCAGGGAGAAAGTGGCCCACCATGGGCTGCCCCAAAGCTAAGTTGGGCCAGACCAAGCCCTGGTCACTTTTAAGCAGTTTTCCTCCCTGGCCTCTGACAATGTCTTGTGATTTTCCTATGAATGTGACGGAGAAGTGTGGCCTGGAGAACAGTAAAGTCGGCTAGATTTAGTGAGGTAAAAGAAGTGTTCAAAAGACTGACAGACAGAAGTATCAGTGTGAGGAGGCTGGCTCTGTCTAACAGTTTCCCACCTTCTTATCTGGGACTTGAGTAAGGACATAAAGGGTTGGTCACCAGATCAGCAGATGACACTTGCTGGGAGCAGCCCACATGTGACAGACTCTGCTCTTGAGCCAGCCCCTTCCCAGTCCAGGGCTGTCTTGGCTCGGCCCTCCAGAAGGAGACCTGTCCACCCTAAACCTCCAGCCCAGGGGAATTTTCTTTCTTAAGATTTTCATCTCTGGATTCTGGGAAGATGGCTGACTGGTAGCAACCCTGGTCAGAGGCTCCTGAGCAAAGGAAGAAAAACTGGTTGGAAACAGAATCTATGAGGCCAAAGACGGGGAGCTGAGCCCAGAAAGAAGTTCGGCAAGCTATAAATACAAGAAAGATCACTTAAGAAC
>CAUYTI010087146.1:0-12168 GCA_963575145.1 Galago senegalensis
ACAGGTCCCCGCCACAACGCCCGGCTATTTTTTGGTTGCAGCCGTCATTGTTGTCTGGCGGGTCCGGGCTGGGGATTCGAACCCGCCACCTTAGGTGTACGTGGCTGGCGCCTTAGCCGGTTGAGCTATAGGCGCCGAGCCGGTCTTAGTTTATTTTAAAATACAAAAGAATATTCGGTGCAAATTCTCCCTCACCATGCTTCAGGTACCCAAAAGTTTCTGGACACAGAGGCTACCAATATGTTCCACGTGATCTTCAGTCTGCTTAAGGAAGGAAATTATTTTCATGTGAAAGGAAGCAAGAGGGGGCGGTGCCTGTGGCTCAGTCTGTAGGGCGCCGGCCCCATATACTGAGAGTGGCAGGTTCGAACACAGCCCTGGCCAAACTGCAACAAAAAATAGCTGGGCGTTATGGTGGGCACCTGAAGTCCCAGCTACTCAGGAGACTGCGGCAAGAGAATCGCCTAAGCCCAGGAGTTGTAGGTTGCTGTGAGCTGTGACACCACAGCACTTTATGGAGGGTGACAAAGTGAGACTCTATCTGTAAAAAAAAAAAAAAAGAAAAGAAAAGGAAGCAAGAGAGTTGTCTCTCAGAAAAAAAAATATGGTAGATGACAATAAAAGATATTTCTTTCTTCCATAGCTATAATTTCTAATTTAATGGTCTAATTTTATTTTGCCTATGTAGCAAATAAAAAAAACCTGTATATTCTCTTAAATCTGGTTGTGTCTGAATGATCTCCTAGAACTGCAAAATCCATTTAATTTATAACCTGTTTTATAAAATATCACAAGCTGGAGATGTTGTTCCTTAAAGATGGTAGTTAAAGCAGGTGAAGAAAAACAACTTTTGTCTCTTTTCTGGCATCTTCTTCTTCTTCTTTTTTTTTTTCTTTTTTTGAGACAGAGTCTTGTTTTGTCACCCTCTGTAGAGTGCGCTGGCATCATCGCTCACAGCAACCTCAAACTCTTGGGCTCATGCAATCCTCCTGAGTAGCTGGGACTACAGAACACCGGCTACAATGCCCAGCTATTTTTAGAGATGGATCTCGCTGGTCTTGAACTCTTGAGCTCAGGAGATCCACGGCCTTGGCCTCCCGGAGTGCTGGGATTACAGGTGTGAGCCACCTGCCCACTGGCCTTGTGACATCATTCTTTCCTTCTCCATCTTGGCTCCCTGTCCTCAGGTAGTCAAAGTATGAGAAACATTCAAACAGCCAGTGTTCAAATACTACCTGTCTCTTCCTGCATGTAATTCTGAAAGATACGAACTTTGAGGAGCCTTGAGGTCATCTATGAATTTAAGCTCACGCTCTGGTTATGAAGATTAAATTAAATACTTGAAATAACAAAGCCCTCTAGCCAGAGCCTACCAGGAGCATGCCTGTACTGGAGGAGGAACACACACCATGGGGACTGGGGAGCTTCTCAGGAAGAGGGTCCTGGAAAGGACCTGTTACTGGATTCAGGCTGAGGTGGGTGATTTATGCTGTCAGGGGGCAGCAATCTAAGACTGGATATCTCAGTATTTACAGGGAGAGTCAACTCAAGTGATGAAATAAAGATAAAGAATGGGCGGTGAGTGACTGGTATCAGCTGGGAGAGGAGCTGCTTGGTATTTTGCAGGTTGCCCAGAGATCTGTGCTTAGACAAAGAAGTGGTCTGGTTTTGTCTCACTTCCTCACGGTCTCACAGTGACCTTGACTTGTGCTAGTGTTTGTTTACATCGGAAAGGAGGATAACTTGGCCTGGCTGTGAGCTGCAGGCTGGCTTCTGGTCACACTCAGTCTTTGCTATAAGTTTAAGGCCAGCCCCTGATGTTAGGGGCTGCTTTTTTTTTTTTTCCTTCCCTTCTCAGAAAGCATCTGGTGCTTCGTAGATGCTCAGTAAAACTCGGTTACAGCTGGATTATATCGGACTTGTTCTGACTGGTCCCACTTGGCAAATAAAAATGACAAATACTGATGATAACCAGCATTTTGGATGATGCACTGTGCTCCTCTATCATTGGACACTGAGCTCCTTAGGACAGAAGACGTGGTTCAGTCAACTTTTTATCTATCTAGCATGAAATAGGTGCTTAGTACTCCTGAAGCAAGAAATGCATTTCACGGCCTTGCTGTCTGTGATTCTGCCTTTCTTTTCTCTCCATGTCCTACCACCCTTTAATCAGCGGTGGTAAACAAGTACATGTAAGGTTTACAAAGCAGTGATTTCTGTGGCATGGTTACAGAATGACATTGCTTTAAACAAGTCAGCCATAAAAGAACTTTTACTCATAATTCTCCCAAAGACTGAAGGGGATCCAAGCACAAATATGTAGTAGCTCTTACTTTAAAATCTTCATTATTTAAAATTTTCTTGCACTCAGAACCTCCTAGGCCACTCACCTTCCTCACGTGTCCACCCTGCAGCCCCTCAGTTTGTTCTGCACTGCACTCCAACACCATGTGCTTCCAGGCCTGTGGGACCTGGCGTGTGGCCTCCACTACAGGGAGGTTCTTTTTCCACCTTGAATGCTCTTCTCAGGCTCTGGCTGATTTATTTATGTATTTATTAGAGACAGGACCTTGCTCTGTTGCCCTGGGTAGAGTGCTGCGGTGTTAGCCTAGCTCACAGCAACCTCAGACTCCTGGGTTCAAGTGATCCTCCTTGTGGTTAGGATTGCAGGCACCTGCTGTGACGCCCTGCTAATTTTTCTTTTTTATAAGATAGAGCCTCAAGCTGTCGCCCTGCATAGAGTGCCATAGCATCACAACTCACAGCAACCCCCAACTCCTGGGCTTAAGGGATTCTCTTCCCTCAGCCTCCCAAGTAGCTGGGACTACAGGCACCTGCCACAATACCCGGCTATTTTTTGGTTGTAGTTGTCATTGTTGTTTGGCAAGCCTGGGCTGTATTCAAACCCTCCAGCTCTGGTGTATGTGGCTGGCACCTTAGCCGCTTGAGCTACAGGTGCTGAGTTGTAATTTTTCTGTTTTTAGTAGCGATAGGGTCTTGCTCTTCCTGAGGCTGGTCTTGAACTAAGCTCACGTGATCCACCCACCTCAACCTCCCAGAGTGCGAGCATTACAGGTGTGAGATCCTGTCCCCAGCCAGAATCTACATTTTTATCATCGTCAATTTTTTTTCTCAGAATTTTGAATTTAATATAGGATTAATATAAATTATGATACTGGGATGTAAACAATGCTAATTATAAAGGAAACTATACCTATGATACATTTTACCCAATAATTAACAGTGTCTTCATCTCCATAATGAGCTTCATGATTTGGACTTTAATCTCTTGTTTTAGGCCAAGTGTAGTGGCTCATGCCTATAGTCCTGGTGCTGTGGGAGGCCAAGGCGGGTGGATTCCTTGAGTTTAGGAGTTCAAGACCAGCCTGAGCAAGAACAAGACTCCATCTCCACTAAAAATAAAACAACTAGCAGGGCATTGTGATGGGTGCCTATAGTCCCAGCTACTCAGTAGACTGAAGCAAGAGGATTGCTCAAGCCCAAGAATTTGAGGTTGCTATGAGCTACGATGATGCCCCGGCACTCTACCCAGGGCCACAGAGACTCTGTCTCTAAAATAAAATAAAATTTAAAAGCTCTGATTTGCAGAAAACTTCTAAAATGGAATTATCACAAAGCTTTCCAGTTGTTTCAGACACAAGGACCCACTGTTTGTCAAACCAGCTTGAACTTTCTTTGTTTGCTTCTTGAATCCTGCTGTCTGTCCCATTTCTCTGGGTATGAAGTTTATACCTTTGTTAAAATGCTTTCAAATTGAAATGTGTGATCACAAAAGGTATTCAGTGGATCTGATGAATAGATGCCTTTACACTGCTCTGCTTCAAATAAACTTTCAAATATCAACTACTGAATAAGGAAATTTCTCTAATATTGTTCATTACTTTTTTCTACTTCATTCAAGCAGAACAACTTAAAATTGGCTAGGTTTCTGAAAATATATGATATTGTAGTATAGGTCTACCAAAATCGCTCTTATCTGCTCAAAATATAACAGAAGGAATACCTGCAGATAAAGATTAAGCCAGTACTATGAAAAAGTTGCTGAGCTTAACGTAACATGCAAAGGAAGTTTATGTTATTATATTTATATTATAATTAATTTTATGTTATGATTAACTGCATATTCTGTAATTTCTTTTTTTTTTTGAGACAGAGCCTCAAGCTGTCCCCCTGGGTAGAGTGCCATGGCATCACAGCTCACAGCAACCTCCAACTCCTGGGCTCAAGCGAGTCTCCTGCCTCCACCTCCCAAGTAGCTGGGACCACAGGTGCCTGCCACAATTCCTGGCTATTTTTTTTGGTTGCAGCCATCATTGTTGCTTGGCGGGCCTGGGCTGGATTCGAACCCACCACCTTAGGTGTATGTGGCTGGCACCTTAGCCACTTGAGCCACAGGCACTGAGCCTGTAATTTCTTATTTAATAAGCTTCTACTTAAATCTATAATTTTTTACTACTTAAATCTATAATTTTTTATTTTACTTCTGTGTAAACAATGGTAGATAACATATATTACTACACATAGAAATTCAAAGCACTAGTGTGTTGTTTTAAACATGTATATAAAACTTAACTCTTGAGCAGCGCCTGTGGCTCAGTAAGTAGGGTGCCGGCCCCATATACTGAGATTGGCAGGTTCAAACCCAGCCCCGGCCAAACAAAAAAATAGCCAGGTGTTGTGGAGGGCACCTCTAGTCCCAGCTACTTGGGGGGCTGAGGTAGGAGAATCACCTACGCCCAAGAGCTGGAGGTTGCGGGCAACAAAGTGAGATACTGTTTGTAAAAAAATAAATAACTAAAAATAAAACTTAACTCAAAATGGATCAAAGACCAAAATGTGAGAGCTAAATCTATTGAACTCTTAGAAGAAAACATAAGTTTTGGTGACCTAGTATTAAGCAACAGTTTCTTAGATATGATAACAAAAGCACAAGCAACAAAAGGAAAAAAGATAACTAGACATCATCAAAAGTTTAAATATAATCATCGAGAGTAAAAACTTCAGTGATGTAAAAAACACTGTCAAGAAAATGAAGAGAGGCCGGGTGCAGTGGCTCATGCCTGTAATCCTAGCACTCTGGGAGGCCAAAGTGGGTGGATTGCCTGAGCTCACAGGTTCGAGATCAGACTGAGCCAGAGCGAGACCTCAACTCTAAAAAATAGCCAGGCATTATAGTGGGCACCTGCAGTCCCAGCTACTCAGGAGGCTGAGGCAAGAGAATCGCCTGAGCCCAAGAGTTTGAGGTTGCTATGAGCTATAATGTCATGGCACTATACCAAGGGCCACAAAAGTAAGATTCTGTCTCAAAAAAACAGGTGGCACCTGTGGCTCAGTGAGTAGGGCGCTGGCCTCATATACCAAGGGTGGTGGGTTCAAACCTGGCCCCCGCCAAACTGCAACAAAAAAATAGCTGGGTGTTATGGCAGGTGCCTGTAGTCCCAGCTACTCGGGACTGTAAATCACCTAAACCCAAGAGCTGGAGTTTGCTGTGAGCTGTGATGCCACAGCACTCTACCAAGGGTGAGAAAGTGAGACTCTGTCTCTAAAAAAAAAAGAAAGAAAAAGAAAATGAAGAGAGAGTGGAGCACAGTGGCGTGCACCTGTAGTTCCAGTTATGTGGGAGGCTGAGGCAGGAGATTGATCCTATCTCAAAAAAATTATTTTGGGTGCCAAAGTATGGTTGAAATCAAATCTGTATATACCATGCAAGAAAATTAATTTTGTCTGATTTATAAACTTAACGATGACATCAGAATAGTTCTTTGCAATGCTATTACACATGTATTATCTGGCCTAAAAAATTAAGTACACAGGGTGGCACCTGTGGCTCAGTGAGTAGGGCACCAGCCCCCTATACTGAGGGTGGTGGGTTCAAACCCAGCTCAGGCCAAACTGCAACAAAAAATAGCCAGGCATTGTAGCGGGCACCTGTAGTCCCAGCTACTTGGGAGGCCGAGGCAAGAGAATTGCGTAAGCCCAAGAGCTGGAAGTTACTGTGAGCTGTGACATTACAGCACTCTACCAAACGCAACATAGTAAGACTGTCTCGAAAAAAAAAAGAAAGAAGGAAAACACAAGTGTTTCTCAAAGGCCCCATGTTTAAGCATACACATGTTTAGTACAGCTTCTGTAAGTTGAGCACTAAAGGGACCATAATGAAGTGGTTGGCATGTGGGGATAGTCAACATAGGGCCTACTGTACTGATAACATACATATGGTGTGTGCCCAGTCTATGAAAATTAGGTCAATTTAAGGAGGTGGTCAACTACGTTTATAATCTATTATAAAAGATATATTCAAATTAAATGCTATAACACTTAAAACAGAATTTCATACTGCTTTTCAGGGGTAGGAAACACGGGATTAAACTACTACTTACATTTACCATTAACTTTTTTCCTCAAAGAGAATATAACGGATTCTGTAATCAGAGACCAACCTAGATTCTTACCTTCCGTTACCAGCTGTGTCACTTTGGACAAATCATTAACTCTTTATCCGCAGTTTCTGCACCTGTAAAATGGAGATAACAATATTTCCTACTAGTGCCTGATGCCTCATGGTTTTCAGTTAGCATTAAATATATTTAAGGAAAAGATTAATTAATCAGCCTTCCCCTCCAATTATAATTCACAAAGCAGCCAATGAGCTCTTTGGAGATAGCAGGTACACCTTTCTCTTAAAGTAAAGTCTGTTATTTTTTTTCAATATTATTGTTCATTATATATTTCTGAAAACAAAAACTAAAAGCCTAAGAAAGACTTAACTAAAAGGTAAATTTTGTTTATTTATTTAATTTTGTTATTATTATTATTTTTTTCTGTTGTAGAGACAGAGTCTCAGTTTATCGCCTTCAGTAGAGTGCTATGGCATCACACAGCTCACAGCAACCTCCAACTCCTGGGCTTAGGTGATTCTCTTGTCTCAGCCTCCCAAGTAGCTGGGACCACAGGCACCTGCCACAACGCCCGGCTATTTTTTTGTTGCAGTTTGTCTGGGGCCAGTTTCAAACCTGCCACCCTCAGTATATGGGGCTGGCACCCCACCCACTGAGCAACAGGCACAGCTCAAAAGATAAATTTTAAATTGGATCAACGTAATATTCTGTGTAAGACAGGTTTTTAAATGTTAATTTGTGCCGGAATCAAGTTTCCTTAGATCAGAGTGGTATTACAGAAACCAATGTGTAGAGAATAGGGAAGGTTCTAGCCTAGAAGGCAGGAACGTGAGGAACAACCCACGGCTGCATGGAAGGTTCTTCAAAGCGTAGGGAGAGGCTCTGCTTCTCCCCACAGAGTCCAACACTCCTATAATTGCAAATTCTGTGAATCGACCAAAATGTTCGATGAGAAACTGAGCAATGCAAAGTTTTATGCAAAATCCAACTGCTACAGCATCGGTTTGTTAAAACTATAGCTCATTTTACAGGCTGGGAGCTTCGTAAGTGTGTAGGCATCTTTCATGGCTAAGGAAAATAATGCACCAAAGGTTTAATAAATTGCTATGATTTAATAACTCAGTAATTTAATTTTAAAAGTTAGTAGTAGGTGCAGGCAGTATTTCTTTTTGTTTTTAAGGCAGAGTCTCACTGTGTTGCCCTTGGTAGAGTGCTGTAGCTTCACAGCTCACAGCAACCTCCAGCTCTTGGGCTTAGGCAATTCTCCTGCCTTAGCCTCCTGAGTAGCTGGGACTACAGGCACCCGCCACAATGCCTGGCTATTTCTTTTGTTGTTGTTGAAGTTTGGCCAGGCAGGGTTTGAACCCCCCACCCTGGGTATATAGGGCCAGTATCCTACTCACTGAGCCCCAGGCGCTGCCCCGGGCTCAGTATTTCTGTCAAATGCCGAGGGAAGTTGAAATTCATAAAGACAGAAAGTAGAGAGTCGTTGTTATCAGAGCTGGAGGGAGGTGGGATGGGAATGACTACTAATGGTTATGGAATTTCTTGATTTAAATCAATGGGATACAGTGGTGAGGAGAATAAACATGGTTCCTGTCCTCACGGAAACTTGTGTCTGTGAGGGAGACAGAAAGTAAAACAATCACTGTAGTCCTGGCACAGTGGCTCATGCCTGGAAGCCCTGTACTTTGAGGCCGAGGTGGGAGGATCACTTGAGTTCAAGATCAGCCTGGGCACTATAGCAAGACCCCATAAAGCATTCCCCAGCTACTTGGGAGGCTGAGGCTGGAGGATCACTTGAGACCAGGAGTTTGAGGTTACAGTGAGGTGGAGGATGCCACTGTACTCTAACCTGTGTGACAAAGCAAGACTCTGTCTCAAACAACAAGAAACAAAAAAAAATCACTACAGTACATTATACATGAAGAGGTTGGGCGGGGGTGGGAGGACAAGCCACTAGCACTAGCATAATAAGAGACGCCAAAGAACAAGGAGGGACGGGAGCAGCAGGAAGGAAAGCAAACAGGATATTCCCAGGCCCCAAGACAACACCGCACAGGTTATGTTTTCCACATCAGTGGTGGCGGGGTGGGAAGCAGGGAGAGGGAGATGAGGGGTGAGGTCACAGTCTAGCAAAACAAAAGGGAACCCTCGAAAGGTGTGGGGCAGGTGACCCATCAGATTTGAATTTTTGAGATATCACTGTGGGAAGAAGAATGGACTAGGGTGGGACCTGGCTGGAGGCAGAAAGACTTGTTAGAGGACTAGGAGCGATGACCTTGCTGAAAGATGATAATATGCCTGAACCAGGGTGGTGGCCCAGAGCATGGGGAGAGGTACATAAAAGGAGGTGTTTTGGAAGGTGAATCGATAGGACTTAGATCAGTGGTTCTCAACTCACGGATGAAAAGACATTGCGGCCTGAGGAAGGTTGAGAACCACTGACTTAGATGAACTGGAATAGATATTAAAGAGAAGGGGTCAAGGGTTATTCCAAGGCCCTGGCATGGGCAACTTGGGGTCTTCACTATGCGGGGAGTACAGAAGGGGAGGAGACCTGGGGAGATTGCAAGTTAGCCTGGAGGCGCATCTGAAAATAGCCTAACGAATATGCCTGCTAGACAGTAGGTGGAACCCTGCTAAAGCCTGGAGCCATGGTGCATTAACAACTGGGAAACTAGTTGAAACTAACAACTAGAAATGGTGATGGAAGGCACAGGAGGAAGTGAGATCCCAGGGAAGGGGAATGAGAAGAGAAAGGATCTCAGAATGGACCCAGGAGGAACACGGGGTAAGAAAAAGAAGGGATGAGACGGAGCGAGGGCAAGAGAAATGAGCAGAAACAGGATCCGTGTGTCGTAGAAGCCAAGATCCACCTGTTAGTAGTGAGGAGAGGTCAGTAGGACAAGGACCAAAATTCTCTACTGAATTTAGTAAATGGAAGTTGTGGCAACTGAGGGATTTTAGTAGAAACCCAGGTTTCACTAAGTAGATGAGGGACCTGGAGATAAGGTAGTGGAAACAAATTCCTTTAAGAAATGGTTCTGTGACTCACTGGAGAGATAAGTGAGTCACAGAACCATTTTGTCTTAAAGCAAAAGTGGAACGAAGTTTAAATGATTAAAAAGAAGCCAGACAGGGTGGTGCCTATGGCTCAGTGAGTAGGGCGCTGGCCCCATATACCAAGGGTGGCGGATTTGAACCCAGCCCCAGCCAAACTGCAACAAAAAAAAGCCAGGCGTTGTGGCAGACGCCTATAGTCCCAGCTACTAGGGAGGCCGAGACAAGAGAATCACCTAAGCCCAGGAGCTGGAGGTTGCTGTGAGCTGTGACGCCATAGCACTCTACCGAGGACGATAAAGTGAGACTCTGTCTCTAAATTAAAAAAAAAAAAAAAAGAAGCCAGCCAGTGAAGAGAGAGAAGTTGAAGATGTAGGAAAGAAGGAACTGAATAGGTAGAACAAGATATCATAGAGGGCAGGGATAATTACTTTAGGTAAGAGAATAGGAGAGACCTCTCTAATAGGAGAGAATGCTTTGGACCATTTAAGTTTCTGGGTGTCATGCAGTGGGTGCTGAAGCTAGCTTCTATAAGCTCACAGGAGCCAATTTTTACATTAAGTATTTCACCAGCTGGTTAACATCATCTTTACTAGCTGGAAGTCAGCCACCATAGGAATATTTACACCAAAGAAATCAGCAAACATTTCCCTATACTCAGACCCATGGAGAGACAGTGATTAGGCAATCACTGGTCTGGGCAGAAAGGTGAAGTTCTGATCTAAGTAGCATTGTCTTCTCTGTTGGGCGGGAAGGTAGGTCGTATGCTAGTGTGTCAGAGGTTTGAGGAAAGCGGAGGGATTGAATTCTGGGAACCGTGGTGGAGAGAAAAGGCCACTAAGAAACACTGAATGTCTGCTCTCCTGCAATTTTTTTTTTTTTGAGATATAATCTTGCTCTGTCACCCAGGTATAGTACAGTGGCATCATCTTATTTCACTGCAACCTCGGTAGCTGAGATTACAGGCACACGTCACCACACCTGGTTAATTTTTCCACAGTTGAGACAGGGTCTCATGCTTGTAGAAGCTGGTCTCGAACCCATGAGTTCAAGTGATCCTCTTGCCTTGGTTTCCTGTAGTGCTGAGATTACAGGTGTAACCAAGAGCTATTACTGCACTTGGCTTTTTTTTTTCTTTTTTTAGAGACAAGGTCTTGCTCTGTCACCCCGGTGGACATAATTACAATTCACTGCAACCTTAACTCCTGGGCTCAAACAATCCTCCTGCCTCAGCCTCCAAGTAGCTAGGACTATAGTCACTTGCCTTCATGCCAACTAATTATTTTTTGGTTATTTGTAGAGAGGAGGTCTTATGTTGTCCTCCTATGTTGTCTAAGCTAGTCTAGAGTTCCTGGCCTCATCTGATTCTCTTGCCTCAGCCTCCCAAAGTGATGGGATTACTGCTGTAAACTACCACGCCCAGCCTGCCATATTGTTTTGAGGGACCAATTGAGGGTAAAGACTGTTAGTCTGTGGTGGAATCATTTGTAGGAATGCATTTGTAGGAATTCTCTTGCAAGGTCAATGGCCCAGGAATCTCTAGACCCAGTCTTTTGGCTGGCAGTTGTAATAGAAAAATGAAATGCAATAAGGACACCAGAGCTGTGTCGCAAGAGAATAGCTGCGGTAATGGACCATAGAACCTAAACTGTAAAGAAAAAGAGGTGAAAACAGGAGAAGGTGCTGTGTAAGGAGAAGGCATCTCATTTTCCTCGTATCACATGCTTTTCATCTCCTTACCATCCCCTCATCTCCTTACCAAGCCCCTCAATCTTGCACAACATTCCAGCTTGGTTTGACCATCAAAGGCCACATCATTGTCCATATTTTAGACATCATACTTTAAAGATGGCAATACTCAATGTCATTGGAAGAACTTAGATAAATGAGTGGAAGCAGAGATAGTCAGATGTTTAACAATTTAGTGGGAATGATCTGAAATCTTTTACTCTGCATTAACTAGCTGATTGGAATTACCAATGAATAATCATGAAATTCTGTAATTCTGAAATTCTGTAATATATACAGTGACTCTGCATCATCGATAGTGAATATAATTGCTGTGAGAATATTATTTCGTAAATTATTAGAAGAGCATAAAAGCACTAAGTAACACAACAAGAACTTCAGGGAGTTAATGTGAAACCTCGTGGTCTTCAGGTATGAAGCTTGATCAGAAACTGACCTAGTGATGGGATTATTAATGCTGGCAGAACCACAGGAAAGGTCAAGTCTGTTCATCAAGACAAGACTCCAGGACATAGGAACTATGACTTTAATTTCAAATGATACCTACTTATATATCCTAAAATATTCTAATGAATATACTTATCAGAAATTTGAAATTATGATGGATTACATTCCCAATGTTACCTTTTCATCAAATTTAGTGGATTGATCATAGTGCCAGTGTTTTAATTTCTCAATATACAAGGTCTAACAATGAAGTTGGAGAATTCGTCCTAGAAAAAGTGCTACAGGCCCCACTGCTGAACATCACTCCAGTCACCATTGACGTACTCCCCTTGGGAAGCTATGCATGGACACTAGCACCTAGTTCACCTTCCAAAGCAATTTTGGAACTCTTTTCATGGGAATGGTCATCAGGGCTGTCATTGTACAAGTCTGAAAATAAAATTCTTTGGGTGGACTAGGGTCCAGCATTGGTGCATAGCTTTCTAAAGGC
>CAUYTI010087147.1:0-12756 GCA_963575145.1 Galago senegalensis
CACAGCTACACACAGGGGCATACACGTATACACACACATGTACACAGGGATGCACAGATATACATGTGTGCACACAGCTACACACAGGGGCATACACGTATACACACACATGTACACAGGGATGCACAGATATACATGTGTGCACACAGCTACACACAGGGGCATACACGTATACACACACATGTACACAGGGATGCACATATATACACATGTGCACACAGAGCTACACACAGGGGCATACACGTATACACACACATGTACACAGGGATGCACAGATATACACGTGTGCACACAGAGCTACACACAGGGGCATACACGTATACACACACATGTACACAAGAATACACATATACATATGTGCACACACATACACAAAGAGAGACATATACAGACATGCCAGAATACATAGGGACACCCTGGGACACATACAGACACACGGACACAGAGACGTACGTAAGAATACGCGTGTATGCACAGAGATTTCAGCCCACCTTAAAATAGTGTTCTAAGGAAAGATGAAAGGCCTCGAGAAACAATTCTTTGAAGTTGACCCCCTGGCTAAATACAGAGAATGAACGGTTCTTTCTGGCCTTGGCAATAGAACGTTATGTTTTTCTCTAGAAGTCTGGTAGTAGACAGACCAAAGCAGACGGACACATCTGGCTGTAGTGTGGATGGAGCCCAGAGCTTCCTCAGAAAGTCTCCAGCGTTCTTTCATGGGTAAGAAAAATATGACCTATACATTATCATTTTGCTCCTTACCTGCATTTTACCCCCATTTAAAAAAAAAAAAAAAACCTATTGGGTGAGATGTATGGGTGACATATATTTCACCTATAAAATAATAAGATTTTGAAAGTTTCAGCGGAAAATAAAATTATGAGGTTTATGGACAGAGACCATTAGTAACCCGTGAAACTGTGATTGATCTCTAGAGCATTATAAAAGCCTGTCTCAAACCTCTCAAGAAAAGTGTCAGCGGGCTAACGCTCAAAGTCAAGTGGAAAAATTGGCTCATTTTCATCCAAATCTATGAAGAAAAACAAACAAATACACTCGTTTTAAAAAAATAAACATGATTTACTGTCAACATAAGTCTGAAAAATCATATTGTTTCTTGGGTACCTTTTCTAGAAAGGAAAATAAAAATAATCCATGGAGAAGAATCAAATCAGCATCCTAAATAAGGCACAGAAACTCCACCCAGTGAGATCACAAGAGATCTCCCAGCTATTCAGAATTAATCCAGAGAAGTGGCTGAACTAATATGATAATGGATTTTCTCTTCAAGTGCAGAAGTGCCAAAAGACATTACAGTGGACAAGCGTATCCATTCTCAAACGTCAGTAATCCCGGGATTTATTGACTGATATTTTTGTCATTGATTCACAGTGAATTTCTAGAGCAAATTGCCGGCTTGGTTATTTGGGGGCAATTAGAGAAATTGCCAAAGTCACCAAAGACCAGCGTGGCTTCCCTGGACGACTCTTGCTGGGCAGCCCCCTCTCTGTTTAGAGGGATCACCAGAGCACAGAACGGTGAATACCACGCCTGCTCTGCTGACTCCTATAAGACTGTGACTCAGTCTCCATGACGTTATTTGGAAAAACATAAAGAGTAAAAGACATAATTAAAGTGGAGTCAGGGGGATTCATGCCTAGTTACCAAACTATTTTCTAATAATATTGATTAACTGATCAAAATTGACACAGATGCATGTCTTCAAGGCTCTCTTATTTAAACATTTGTATTCAAAACTTCATCCCTGATTCCAAGGAAGGCCATAAAGATACTTTTATTAAGCGAGTCCGTAATGAAAACCAGAAAGATTGGGTAATAGAGCAGCTGATTGAAGCAAGGATATTAACTCCTCGACAGGCTCAAGGCCAGATTAGAGGACGCGGAGTGTCCTGTAAGTGCTGGTAAGTCTTCTCTCACAGGCTCGAATAAAAATGTGAATTTGTGGGGGGGGGGGGGAGCAAACGCCTTCTGGGATGAGATATAGGGCTAGCGACATTCCAGGGCCGGCCCTGCTTTTCAACTTTTTAAATCTCACATGAACCTATAGTTCAACTTTCGTAGCACACTTAAATTATGCTGATTTTTAAAAAGAGTAAAAAAAAAAAAAAAAGAATACAGCTACTTTGTTTTGAACTTCTTTCAAAAATAATTTAACTAATGATCTTTAAAATTTTTTGTGGTACACCTAACATCCTAATGGCACCTCAGTGTGCCACAGTGTGCGGGCTGAAAATCACTGTCCTAGGGGATATGTTTGAGGTACCTGCCCTGTCTTAAGAGACACACTGTTAAAAGGGTGAAAAAATAGTTGAAGGTGAGGCTGAACAGTCAGGGTGGGCTGCGAGGAACGCGGTGAACTTGCATGCACCGTGTAGCGCTCCTGCAGGAAGCCGGCACAGCGCCAGGAGGTTTGGGGCGAGGTGCAGCGGGCACATTCTTGCCTACTTCGGAGAAAGCCCAGAAATTAAGGGGAAAAAAATTATATGGTGTACACTTTTGTATCTCAGCAATCAAAGAGGGATTTTGTACTGAACCAGAAAGAAATATGTAGAAATCGGGTAGCCAATGGTATTGGCTGCAAAGTTACTGCCGCGTAAGGCGAGAGGGCTCCTTTCCTGGTGATGCAGAGGCAGAGAGCGCCGGGCGCCTGGAAACGCTCTCCGTGGGAACTCTCCGTGGCTCTCCCGCCTTTATGATCCCTGCAGCCTCTGACCTGGGGGGCAGCGGGCGCACGCTGGCCCTGTTTTCACGGCTACCATCCGTGTTCCCCCACCTGTGGTCCTGATTGCTCCTGGGGGCCCTTCCAGCCACACTGGCCAGCAGGCAGCATCCTTGCCAAGCTGGATTTGAGGTTAACCTCTTATCTCCAGGAGCTCAGCCTGAACCTCGGGTCTTGGAAATCCACACCACCCTCACTCACCAAGTCCTTTTGATGAGACCTGCATTTTCCACGATCTTAACAGTCACACAGTCTGACTCACTTGTCTCCGGCGGCCACCCTGCTCCTCGTATCTGTCCTCACTTTGCCCTTTGGAGAGGAAGTCACAGCAACGGGAAACTGGTGAAATCCCATACGGTGGACTCCCTGGGCAGAACCCAGACCACCGTGAAGCTAGGTACCCAGCGGCCTGCAGGACGTCTGGAGAGAGCTCCCAGCTGTCTCCCGCCCTGGGGAAAGAAGCACCGCCGAGACCCGAGTTCTCCATCGGTCCATTTGCTGGAAGCGACAAAGCTTGGCTCCCATTTCAGCATCAGCTGCTGCTGAGCCGCGCGTGCCAGAAACCTTGGTGGTGACTCCGGGAGGCCTTTATCTCAGGGCAAATGGGGCAAAATCCTGCTTTGCTACAGGGAAGAATTTACAGCTCAAAAATCTCTATGTAAACAAATCAATTGTATAATGAATGGTCTTTTAGGTCAAATATTTCTAATTTTTGCCTCTGGGGAAAAAATTCCCTACATTTCTATATTATAGAAATTGACAATTATACTTGCATTCACCCCAAGTTCAAGAATCAGGAAAACCTATGCTGAGATCAGGGGAATTTAAAACAAACACAAAATATGAACAAATCTATTGTATTTACTCTATTGTTTTAAGACTAAATCAGAAACTTTTGGAAGGGGATAGGAAATTTTGACATGGGTGTTTTACAAAGCTTTAATTTGTATACCAATTATTTGCTTACAATAACCTGGTGAATAAAATCACGGCGCCTCCGAAGTGACTATTTCCATTACGTGTCTTTAGAAATGTTTACACATCAGTACACAATTTGTCTTCCAGTCCACCCTCCACTCTACATCCAAAGGAAGAAGTCCAGATTTCAGTTTCATGAGAGTTCTTGATGAGAGGTTATAGAATTAAATTTCTTCAAGCTCTCTGGTGCTGATTCAGGTGAGGATAGAATGGAATGACTGAGAAGGGACACCAAGAAATGTCCTTCTAAGGGGCTCGAGGGAAGCCTGCAATGTGGGTGTGAGGTAACCTAGGTAACCAGTGACCCATGGGAAGAGACAATCAGTGACCAACAGAAAACAGCAATACTGCCTGGATGCCAGAGAGGCCAATGAAAGACTAGCGGCCAATTTCAAACCAAGTATTTGTAGGCTGCCAGCCTTCCTCTCCCACTCTCCCATCTTCTCTCCTTCACTAGAGGTACCGCTTCCAACGCTCTTTGGAAGTGCTCTGAACTTTCTCTTTGTTCTTTCTAAATAAAAATCTCTTTGTTTTAAACCATCCTTGTCTCCCAAACAAGGAAACTCAGCGACTCTGGAGAAAAACCACCCACTATTGCCACATTTAAAACAACCTCCCTCATCAGTCCTGCAGCTAGTCACCCCCTTCTCGCCAGTCTCAGGGAATGAGGGTGGCATCTCCCCTCCAAGACCACACCCCTTGACGCCCCTCACTGTGTGAAGATGGACACACTGGCTCCAGGGAATGTTTGGAGCCCTTTCATTTTTTATTTTAAATTTCATCTTGTTTTGTTAAATTGAAGCACAGCAAACATTTCAATTGTGCGGAAGTCCAAGTCCTCTGTAAAGCACACAGCAAGAGGAACGGACAAGGTTAAGACGGTGTTAGAACTGCCTGTCTGAGAGCGGATGTCCCGGGGAACTGGGGAGACAGAGAGAGCTAAGACCAGCTGCTGGGTCTGGCCCAGTGCAGAAGCCGGGGACTTCTCTCTCTTTATCTGAGCACATTTTGGGCTACCTCATTTGGATAGCTTTTGGTAGTCTCTTGAGAATTCCTACTGAATAACTGGATGAAAATAATGATCATTTTCAGGTTTACTTTCTAAACCATAGACTCTATTCCTTTTATTTTTGCAGTGTATTAGCTAGGGCATTCAGAAACAGTGTCATTGTAAGTTAAACCATATTTTCTTGTTCTCAGCACTAGTTACAATTGCCCTAGTGTATTCCTGTTAATTATCATGTGTTTGGATTTCATGTGAACAGAAGATGATTTCTGTGTCTAGTTTTCTTATTCATCAGAAATAAATGCTGCAGCATATTAACTTTTTGTCTCTTAATACAACCCTTCCCCATTGAAACTATTATGATAGGAGAATATTTTCCATGAATTAGAGTGTAAAGGTTCATAGGGTTAATATTCAATTTAATTTTCAAATTTATAAGTGTGATCTATGCTTTTCTTTGGCAGTATTTGATGTTTGTGTTAGACTGCCTTTCAAAAAAATCTAAACTCATTCTCTTTATTTATAAAAACAAGATGGTTATTTGTCCCATGGATAGTTTTTACACCATTCCCAAAATTCCTCAGAGTCTGTTGCATCTTTAGACAGATGAGCAATCGTCAAAACAGGCTGACCTGTGATGTTCTTTACAATACTATCTGTGTCATTAGGTTGTGCAGCTTTCCCATAGAAGTAACTTTACAACCATTTTCCCATGTTCCAAATAAAATTATATTCAAACTTTTGTTGGATTTTTATTGCATTGAAGATTCATTTGTGAACAGTTGACCTTAAAAAATATTAATGTGTTAGAAATTGGTAAATGTGGCCTTTCCTTATTATGATTCAATTCTTCTCTATGTAATTCACTAGAGTACTCCAACCTGTTCATGTAGGTTCCTCTCATCTGCAATTAAGTTGATTTATAAGTATTACACATTTTTGTTGCTCTAATAAGTGTATTTTTAATAATATTGAATAATATTGTTTTGTAACCAGGGATCTTAATTATGTTAGTTTATCCTTTTCAATTTTTCTAATAGAAACTCAAATGATTCATAAACAGTCATTTTATTCATGTAGAGGATTTAAATGTTAATATTTTTCTTTTCTCCATATAGACTGAAACATTCTGAATAATAGTTCTAGGGGGAGAAAAGCAGAGCCTCTATCTTTAGGTATGCTAATGACTCAGTTGAGGAAATGGATTCCCGCTGGAGTTAGCCGTTATCTCACTGTGGTCGTACACATTGTTGGTGGGACTACAAACCAGTACAACTTGTGTGGAAAGTAGTATTGAGAAACCTCAAAAAATTAAAAGTAGACCTACCATTTGATCCAGCAATTCCACTACTAAGGCAGAAAACACGAATTCAACCATAAAGACATTTACAAATGAATGTTTATAGCGGCAGAATTCACAATTGAAAGGCCATGGAAATAACCCCAATGCCCGTCAATACATGAGTGGAATAATAAAATGTACCTATACCATGGAATACTATTTAGCCATGAAAAATGGTGGCTAGTATTTTTTATAACAACCTTAATAGACCCAGAGACCGTTCTTCTAAATGAAATATCACAAGAATGAATAAATGAACACTGTGTGTACTGACTACAAAACTGAACCTCGTCAAACACGTACGTGCACACAGGGAAGTAAACTCAGCTGGAATCAGGAAGGTGCGGTGAGGGGAGCTGGGTTACCTCACACCTAACTGGCACAGTACGCACTTTCTTAGTGAAGGGCACATGTATAACTGTGGCCTGAAATGTACAAAACAAGACATGTAACCACAATATATGCAACTCCATTACTGTAACTTATTAAAACATTTGTTTTTACTTTGTATCAGGAACAGAAGTTAAATTGGGGGACATTTAAGTTCATGGTATTGTGATGCTGGTAATAGCTCTTATAATGGACTAGGGTGTTAACATGAACCATTAGCTTTCCTAAGAGTCAACTGTTGTTTTTCTGTTTTGTTTTGTTTTTAATTTGTGCGGAATAAATGCTTGGTTATTAGAATATTTTAAAAGAGTTTATCGTTGTAGTTGACCTAAAAATATCTTCTCTATTGTTTCTCATCTTCATTCTTAACTGAGACTGGCTGATTTTTTATGTGAGCAATGTCATTTGGTATTAAATGTTATTACAATTAGAAAGTATGAGAAGCTCCAGGGAAGCTTGAACATTGGACAAAACAAAACTTAGAATTTAGCATAATTTGCACAACTTATGTTTGCTAAATTATGCAGTTAATTTGACTTTGAAATCCCTCAAGAAAATGAAATTACTAATACAAATTACCTTAACATGTTTAAAGAAAGTAAACGAGAACAAATGTAGAAGCATGTAGAACTTCGAATGCCAGAGAAATTAACATTAAAATTTTGTTTGCAGTAACCTAAGCTGTGGCTATCGTATGTTATTGTATCCAAATATTCAACTCCATTTTCACACATTTGAGCATTTTAGGACATTTTTTCATTATACATGAAATACTTATTTCTAAGAAACAGGAAATATCTACTTCATGATAATTATTGAACAAGGGTGGACAAAACTCGATTAATATTTTTGTTGACTTATTGTGATTGTTGTATTCCTTCATTACTGGACTTTTTATCAAAGAGTAAGAATGAGGCCAGGTGTGGAGGTCTATGCCTACAATCCCAGCACTCTGTGTGGATCACTCATAAATTCAAGACCAGCCTGAACAAGAGTGAGACTCTGTCTCTATTAAAAAAATGAAAAATGGAGGCAAGAGGATCACTTGAACCTAAGAGTTTAAGGTTGCTATGAGCTATGATGCCAAGGCACTCTACCAACGGTGACAAAGTGAGACTCTGTCTAAGAAAAGAATGAAAGTAAACCATGAAATGTCAGCCCTTTTCAAACAATTGTGTGTAAAGACATATATCTTCATTAGAGGTCTTAATGTCTATTGCTGTTATAAATCCCATTGAATTGGGTATCATATCTAGGTATCATGACAGATAGAGAGATATCCATTGATTTGATAATTTCTTGTGTTATAGAAATTACACTAGAATTGGTGCTTTGTAGCTACTTATTTCTCATGGTTCTGTGGGTCCAGAGACTGTTCTGATTCACCTGGTACTTGATGTTTGGAAGGTCCAATACTGACCAGTTCCCAGGGCTGGACTGCTAGCTAGAAGCCCAGCTGGAGTTGCCAGCTGGGGTCCTCAGTTATTCCCATTTTTTTGTGTAAATTCATGGTGGAAAAGATAGAGATAAGGAGGCTAAAAAGCTTATAAAAGGAATAATGGATGAAATTTTTCAACTCTAGCAACATATTGGACATCCAGATTTACAAAGCACCAAGAATGCTAAGTAAAATCAATCTAAAGAAGAGGATCTGGGGAACATCAAAATCAAATCCCAAAAGTCAAAAACAAAGAGAGAATTTTAAAAGCAGCAAGATAAAAGCAACTTGTCACATACATGGGAATGTTAACAAGGCTATCAGCTGATTTATCAGCAGAAACTTCACCAGAAGGGAGTGTGATGATTCATTAAAAATGTTGAAAGAAAACAATTGGCCACAAAGAATGTTACACCTAAAAATTCTGCACTTTAGAATGAAAGAGAGGTAAAGATGTTTCTATGAAAATTTAACCTGAAAACGTTCACCACACGAAATGCTTGAAGGAGATTCTTCCAGTTGAAGTAACACTAAGCAGCAGCATGAAAGTATAAAGCTCACTAACAACAGTCAAGCTGCACATTGTGGTGGTAATAAAAAGTGCTTTTGACTCTAGTATAAAAGTTTAAATACAGAAGTATTAAAAATAATTGTAGCTAGAATAATTTATCAATGGATATGCTATATAAAAAAGTATCTAAAATTGGCCTGCCGTTGGATCCTGCAATTCCTCTATTAGGAGTATATCCAAAAGACCAAAAATCACTTTTCAAAAAAGATATTTGCACCAGATTATTCATTGCAGCTCAATTTGTGATAGCCAAGTCATGGAAGAAGCCCAAATGCCCATTGATTAATGAATAGATTAATAAATTGTGGTATATGTATACCATGGAATACTATGCAGCCTTAAAAAATTTTTTTTTAAAGATAGGGTCTTACTTTGTCACCCAGACAGGGAGTAACCCCACAGCTCATTCCAACCTCAAACTCCTGGGCTCAAGCAATCTTCCCACCTCAGCTTTCCAAGTAGCTGGGACTACAGATATACACCACATGCTCAGATAATTTTTGTTTGTTTCTTTGTTTGTTTGTAGAGATGAAGTCTTTCTATGTTGCCCAGGCTGATCTGAAACTGCTGGCCTCAAGCAATCCTCCTTCCTTGGCTTACCAAATATGGTTTTTTAAGGTCAAAAACTTAAAATAATTGGTTCTTTTTTCCCCAAGGGGCAGAAGCAACATTTGTATTGTTATATTATTTGTCAGAATTTCCAGAATCAGGGTCTTTACTAGGCAAGAAGGAAAATAGAAAAGTTTATGCTTTTAAAAGAAAACAATGACAAAGAGTTCAGCCTCAGCATAGTGTTGTCTGCAAGGTCCCTGCAATGACAGGAATGAACCATGTTCCCCACATCTGAAATTTGAGATTTGAGTGTCTCTATAGAGCTGGGGCTGAAGCAAAGAGCCTTTGTTGCCCCCACTAGCTGACCCAGTCCTGGAATGGGAAGCAGTCACTTGCATTCTTTCAGACAGAGTTGCTGGGTGAGGGCTGGGCAGTCAGGATGAACCTCTGGTTGAAGTCCCATTGTTTGTCACCCTCAAACTTCACCGTTCCACAGATCACAACAAGGACTGTGGTCTGGCTTGGTGTGGCTTCATCATGAACAGGCTGGCAGTCTATCACATTATTCTAGAACTCACTGCAAGGCAACATTTAAAAAAACTCACTCAAAGTTCTTGTCCTGAAACAGCATTTCCATTCCAAACCAGGGTGACTATCTCTACACATAGGAGAGACAAGTGTAGTAGACGTTGACAAACTCCTTAGCAGCTCTGCAGGCCTGATCCACATAGGCCTTGAGAGCCACTGGTGTCATCTATTGTTCTATGAAACCTTAACCTGGTTCTGAGGCCACCAGGGTGTTTCCTCTGACTTGGGAAGCCAGAGGCTGCACAGTGATGTTTGGGCCAGTGCTGGCCTTGTCACCTATTCCAAATGATTGATTCTTAATCTTTTCTTTCTGTTATAAGCATATAAAGCTAATATCTCCTTCTAAGCCGTGCTGTAGAGGGATCCACAAATTGTGGTGTTTATATTATCATTTGGCTTTAAATATTTTCTAATTTCTCTTGTGATTTATTATTTGGCCTGTGGATCATTTGAGGGATGAATTTTAACTTTTCTAAATATTTGGCCTTTTTGTAGCTATCTTATTGATCCCTAATTTATTCCATTGTGGTCAAAGTAAAAACATGCTCTGTATAATTTCATTCTTTTTAAAGGTACTGAGACTTGTCTTACAGCCCAGAATATGACCTATAATAGTGAATATTCTATATGAATTTGCAGAGAATGCAAGTTTTGAATGTAGTTTTTCATAAATGTCAATTAGATCGATGTGGTGATAGTATAATTCAGATATTCTATATCCTTACTGAAATTTTTGTTTAGTTCTTCTATCAAAATTAGTGAATGAAGGATATTTAAAATCTCCAACTATGATCTGTTTCTTCCTTTAGTTCTGCTAATTTTTTCTTTATGTATTTTGAAGCTGTATTGCTAGCTACATACACATCTATAAAGATTTTATCATCCTGATAAATTGATAATTTTATCATGATGACATTTTATCTCTTGTCAGTGTCTCTATTAATCTCTATGGATATATCTTGTCTTGAAGTCTATTTTTTCTGATTATTATGGCCACCCGTATTTCTTAAGGTTAGAGTTTGTATGATGTACCTACTTGCAACCTATGTGCCCTTTTATTTTTAAAGAGGATTTCTTTTGGGGAGCATATAATGGGAACTTATTTGTTATCCAAGCTGACCATTTCCGCCTTTTCACTCAGTGTTTATTCTGTTTACATTTAATATAATTATTATTGTATCTCATTTCAGGAAAGCCATTTGCCACTAGCTTTCTATTTATTTCATGTTTTTTGTTTCTTGCCTTTGGGAGGGATAATTAAGTATGTTTAGTAGGATTTCATTTGATTCCTCTATTAGTTTTTTTAGCTATACCTTTTTGTATTTTTTTTCTTCTTGGTTGCTTTAAAGGTTATAAAATGCATCATTATGCATCACAATTTGCATAGAGCTAATTTGTTAATACTTCATGTAAAATACAAGAAGCTTACATGTATTATACTCAGTTTGCTCCATCCTTTGTGCTATTATTGTGATATAGATCACATCTACTTGTTATAAGCCCCACAATAGTGTTATGAAGTATTTTGTTAAATAAATGTATGTATTTTGAAGAAATTAAGAGAGGAAAAGAAAAAATACAGCCTTTTAAAATTACTTATGTATTTATTATTTTGAGTGATGTTTACTCCTTCTAATAAATCCAATTTTGCCATATGATATGATTTGTCCTTTATCCTAAAGAAATTTCTTTAATAGTCCTCCTAGTGTAGGCAGCAAAATTCATCAGGTTTTGTTTACCTGAAAATACCTTTCCTTCACCTTTATTTTTAAAGAATAATTTTGCTGGATATAGAATTCTAGGTTGAGGAGAGCGCCTATGGCTCAAGGAGTAGGGTGCCAGCCCCATATACCAGGGATGGCGGGCTCAAGCCCGGCCCCAGCCAAAACTGAAGAAAAAAAAAAAAAGAGTTCTAGGTTGACAGGTATTTTTCCTCCCAGCATGCTGAAGATTCCATTGTTTTCTTGTTGCCATTATTACTGATGAGAAGTCAATATCTGCATCATTTTTCTCCTGAATATAACAGGTAGTTTTTCTCTGTTTTTAAACTTTTCTCTTTATTTATTTTATTTTATTTAATTTAACCATAGCATACCTAAGTTTTCTTTGTATTTATCCTTCTGGGGTTCGTTGAACTTCTTGGACTTCTGAATTGATATCTATCACCAAATTTAAGAGGTATTCAGCCATTCTTCAGTATTTTTTTTTCTCTTTCATTCTCTCCTTTTCTTCTAGAACTCCAGTTACATACAGAGGTTGCCAAAAATGTATATACATTTTAAGAAAGGAAAAAACAGTATTAAAATTGTAATATTCAATACCAGTAACTAAAGATGAATGTAAGTCATGTTTGACTTCTGCAATTATAAGAGTGCTCAAACATGACGAGTATTACAATTTTGATATGTTTTTCTTTCTCGAAATATGTATTTAAAATGTGTATAATTTTTTTAACAACTTCTGTATATGTTAGACTGCTTGTTCTATTCATGTGTCTTAATTTTTTTTCCTCTTGTTTCTTCAGATTGGGTAAATTCTATTTATTTACCTTTCAATTCACAGACTCTTCTGCTCTCATCAGCTGTTTAAGTGCCTCTAGTAAAGTTTTCTTTTCAGATATTCTACTATTCGACTTCAGAATTTTTATTTGGTTCATTTTTTTAGAGTCAGGGTCTTGCTCTATCACTTGTGCTATAATGCAGTGGTGTGATTTTAGGTAACCACTGTGACCTTGAAACTCTGGGATTAAGTGATCCTCCCACCTCAGCCTCTTGAGTAGCTAAGACCACAGCTATGTACCATTCCCAGCTAATGTTTAAAAAAAATTTTTAAAGATGGGATCTCACTATGTTGCTCATGCTGGTCTTGAACTCTTAAGCTTAAGCAATTCTTCTGCCTGAGTCTCCCAGGCATGAGCCACTGGGCCTGGCCCAGTTTGGTTCTTTCTTATGGTTTCTGTTTCTTGGCTCATATTTCTGTATGTTCATTTATGATGTATATTCCTTCCTTTAAGTTCTTTTTTTTTTTTTTTTTTTTTGGAGACAGAGCCTCAAGCTGTCCCCCTGGGTAGAGTGCCGTGGCATTACAGCTCACAGCAACCTCCAACTCCTGGGCTCAAGCGAGTCTCTTGCCTCCGCCTCCCAAGTAGCTG